>LKNJ01003230.1:7944-47878 GCA_002120245.1 Maccullochella peelii | reverse complement strand
CCAGAAGACTGCACAGGACGGATCGGCAAAAGTAGGCAACACGCAACTACAGCTGTTGTTGGATCAGAGTTGATGTCGAATAAGAGCTCAGAATACTATATTTAGGTCTTAGGAAAGTAATTAGCAAACTAGCATTCCCTCGTTCTTTTCTTAGCCACACATACTTCCATTACTATCGCCAAAAGTAACCGTCTCTTGAAATTGCTATTCAAATAACCTTATGTTATTTTCTCTTCTTTCTGTTTATTTTCTTTATTATATTTCATATCATATAATTAAGCTTTCTATCATATATTCACCCTGTTGATTTGTTAAGACATTTAGCTATTAATAAATGTTTATCACACCGTCTGACTGGAGAGGTTTTTATTCAAAGTAAGGATCAAAGATCAATGTGTTTAGAATTTAACCCTTTAGATAATAAGACTGATCAATTTTATTTTATTTTAGTTTAAACTTTTATTTTCCTTCAACCGAAGGTGGTGCCCAAGGTTTTTAATAATATAATAATAAATATCTAAGAGGTAGGTTCACTACAATAATAATTATGTAAAAGGCATGTGGAGAAACATATACTTTTCAGAAGTTCTTGTGGTGTGCTGATCAAAAGCAAGTACACAACCTTCTGCTGCTCTAAGCCTTTCAGTAGGTACTGCTAGATGAAGGGAAACTGCATGAGGGCAAATACATGTCCAATGGCATAACATGATCTCTGGAATGTGTGTTCTCTCTCTAGCTTATTTGGCCCGGTCAGCCTACTCTACTTCACACATAAACACACACACACATTGGCCTTGATCTTGACAGGAGCCTTCAGGATTTCTGACTCCCTGGTACAATTCCCTCTCTGATGGATTGAAACAACCTCTACAAATAAAAAATTTCCACATATATGTGCACAAGTCCATGTAAGAAAACACACACATAAATGCACATAAATAGCCACGTCTGGCGTACACAAAAGAAAAACAAAAGATCAATTCGAATTCTCAAAGTGTTCCACTCCCAACTGCCATATTACCCCTAATAGCCATAAAAAAAAACACATAAACACAGGTTGTGCTAGCACCAGATGTTTATCTCCAGCCAAGTGTCAGTTGTCAGGTGGATTTTATGGATGTTCCGATTTGCCACCGACGTGACCTAAGTGCACGTCATGTTAAAGAAAAATAGCTGAATCCTGCCGAGACATATCGTAGAAGAGAAAAAACAAATCCATAATGGCATTTCTCCAGCTGCCAAGAAGACAGAATTGGGTTGAAATGCAAGAAAATGTGGGGAAAATACATGCATATAGATGATATACTCTAATACGAACAATCTGTTTAATCCATGGTGCATCGTTTAAAAGCTTGATATACCATACACAGCATAGCAGATGCAGAAAAATAGATTTGTTGGTAGCATGTGAGAGCATAATATCAAACTTTTCCACACAAGTACATCACTGTCTAAAAAGAGAAAGCTGCCAGGCAATTCTACATACTGCACTGTATAGTACTCTACTGTAATCTGCAGTCTGAATCTCTCAACAAATTATATTTCTACTTTTGATATGCTTTTAAGATACCACTCTTGTGAAACCACAATAGCTAAAATACTTTTATTACAGCTCTAAAAAGCAGAGTTTGTGGTGCTTTGACATGTAAGTACATCGCTTAATCAATGTGGTGCTCTGAATCAGCCTCTGAACCGATGGGCTCCACCTGAGAAATGTGTCCATGTAAATCAACATGTACTGTAGCAAAATATACACACAACTTACTTCACAGTGCCGAGTTGTATGAATGGTTTACATTCACTCAGTGTGCTCTCTGCCATGATACATTCATTTAAAAGCCAATGTGGAAAAAACGACAAAATTTAGAGACAATTTCTGAAGTCAAACTGACAAAAGGATAAATGCTTTTAGAACTTGAAAATGCCACTGATCCACTTCCATGTGAAAAGAAAGTGTACTACGATTACATTTTTGTTCCTTCCTCCCTTTTCTCCTTCCAACCATATCTTCACCTGATTAACACTGATCCATGCAGCAGTGCTGGGACTGGAGAGGAGGGGAGGTTCACAGATCCTACAGCACAGGATAAGCCTTCCATTGGAAGAGGTTGAGAAAAGGGAAAAGGCTCATCTTGAAAGGGATATACAGTAGTCTCCCGCCAGCCATTCAAAACTAGTGTAATGCAGAATTGTCTATGTGTGTGTTTATGTTTATGTAAATGATCAGGGGTGTTCACATGCACCTAACTCTATGCGTGCACCTGTGTGCATACAAAACTAGATATGTGTACTGGATACAGGAGGCATTTTTCTCATTCTGATAGACAGCTTCCCTGTTGGCTCATCTTTTTCAACCCAGGAGCTGTTATCTGTGACAGAAGTTGAGTTTGGTGGGGTCGGGCCGCCTGCAAGATGCACAAAGAAACAGTGGGGACCATCCCTCCTATGTGTTTGTCAAAGGCAAAAACAACCAAAAAAGGGAGACAAAAATAATCTTGACATTCGAAAAGAAGAAATTAAAAATTTGAGAAGGAAGGCCTAAATCCTCTGCCGTTTTAACCTCAGAAAACATTAAAAAGAGTTCAGAATCTATAAGGGCAGATAATGATATATCTTAGATCTTTATATATAGATAGATCTTTCCTGTACTGACTTCTCACTACCTTTAAATGTCTTCCTTTTATTTGTAGAAATATAATAGTAAGAATATAACAGATTAGCAATACTGTTTGTCTTTAGATCAACCAACGGTAAAATGTATGGATTTCAATACAAACATAATGCTGGCTGAAATGTGGAAACTGTGCCTTTCGGCATCAATTCTGGCAAATGCATGACGGAGTGCATCCTAAATTATAAAGTATAAATATATGAGAGACTTCGTGATGGGTGCAGTGAAAAGTACTAATTCTGCAGCCCATCCTCTTTCACAAGAACAGTTAACAAGAAACACTCAAAAAGTGAATCTGCAATACCTCCAAGTTGCACATGCACTTCAGCACTCAGGTAATTGCATGGCAGCCTATTTCAGACAACCAGGTGGCAGCATGTGTTTTTGAGGCTTATGACTTCCCATACCCCCCACAATCAGCACCGTCCTCTAGGACTTCAGACACTCCCTCTGTTCTCCAAACCCTCTGGTCCCCACTCTCTCGGGGAACCAAGCACCTGGCCCGGAGTTTCATATTCCTCTCAGGTGTGCCTCCACAGCATTGCACTATCCTGATATGCACGCATATTAAATACTGTATTGCATTCAATTTTTTCCCAATAGTTGCTATTTTACTTTCAAAGTAGGCCACCACTGAAGGACAGAGCACCTTTTCTGCCTACCAATTTCATCAGATGGAGGATGAGTGTCCTCCATATACCCTCAGGTTTAAAATGCTTGCCTGTGTATATGAGTGTGTAAACTCTTGGAATATTAAAAGAAAGTCTGGTTTATGTTCATGTTTATGCTATTATTATGATACCTGATATCCTTATTTTAATAAGGAACTTAACCATTCAAACCAAAACATCCACTTATTCCTAGTGCCTTTCCATCAAATAATCCTCTAAATTGCAGTACCTAACTCTTTCTCTGGCCTGGACGATAAAATTATAGCGATATGCATGTGCAATAGACATTTCATCAATAGAAATAAGAAAATTGCTCAATAAGTTGTTCGATAGTTTCACTTATATGCAAACTGCCATGAAAGCACATAACGAATACGCCCTGGCTCATATACAGTCTATCACATCCCTTGATAACAGAGCATGCCACGAGTGACACTTAAACAGCCAATCATTTAACAGCTCCCTCTCTGCCTCATAAACAGCCTATCAGCCTGCCCAGCCCTAGTCCATCCTCTGCCTCTGTTGTAGGTAGCTGTCTTCTTATCAGAGCTGGAAGCTCACAGAATATTCCCAGTGGCCATTCATGGGCTTCTGCCTTATGGGACCTTATGGGATTTAAAAGCAGCAGAGGAAGCCCACACTGACTTCATTTCACCAGGAGAACAAAGTGCATAGTGGAAGGTAGTGTCACTTACAAAGTCAGCCTAGAGTCATGACAGACCCTGTTGCATGTAGCATGGCCCCAGCTCTCCACAGCACCAGTCATCCCTTTGTTCATTTTTAACGACTCCAATTTTTATTTTGGTGTGATCATTACACTTTAAATAATGTACGGTAGGTGTGGTTATTGAGCAAAAAACGTACAGGCAATTTCCAATTATAAATGCTGGTCCAGAGTGAAATATTCAAAACACCATCATTCAACCAATCACAGTATATCATATTAAACTGACTTCTGGACTAGGAGCTTAGTTTAATTGTCTAAAAATGTATTTTACTCAACAGCTAAATAAATCTGTTTCCTGAGAAGAACAAATTAGACAGAAATGTTGTTTTGCACATCAGCCCAAGGGAACTACTGATCTCCAGAAAAACAAATGCCACTGGATTTTCATCGTCATTCAACCAAATGTTGGGAAAAAAAAGTTATATTGCTTACACGCACACACACACCTCATTGTGTTTAATGTTGATTAATCTCTCTCTCTCTCTCTCGAATCTTCAACTCCGTGTTTACCATCCGTCTGTTGCTGTATGCCGGACTGAAACAGACTTAAAAGGAGGGTGTGGGTATGGGTTGTTGTTTTTTTTTGTTCAGTAACCATCAAAGCAAAAATTAAGCAAGGGAGCTCTCTGGTCCATGTATGGGATGAAGATAAAGTACCACGAGATGCTGCACAGAAGCAAGTGGTCCATGTAAGAGTTGCATTTCTAGTATACTTTATTTTATCAAAGAAAAGTGATTACATATTCAGCTGAATATGAAAAAACAGCTATTTAATGAGAGTTGTAATTTCTCTATGAAGACAAAGGCACGGGCCGCAGGAGAACTTATAACATCCATTAAAAGCAGTTTTGTGCTAGAAAGACTCCACAGGAGGGAGAGGTTAAGTGAGCTCATAGGCAAGAACATCACTCGCATGGCTCCTGGCACTAAGAGAAGCATACTAAAATGGCTCATGCCTCTGTTGTAAACAATAGGGGGTCCTTACCTGAGACAATGTTTGGAAATTGCATAACATCTTACACTTGGGTGTGAAAACTGCTTTGCTACACTTAAACCCTGACTGGTCCATATTCGTCAGACAATTGTTTGGCCTCATTGACTGGCATGTAATGCCAACCCCACTGAACGGATGCAGTGGGGTCTTATTTTTATGCTCTGTAGCAGTGCAAATCCTGCAAGGGGGGTGATTGTACTTTTCCATCTAATGCAATACTATCACCCTGTCTCCAAAGCATGACTGCTTCCCTCAGTCTTCACTTTTTCCTGTCCATCACTTAAAACATCTGGATTCATTTTATAAGGTCAGGGCAAGTGAAGCAGAAACTGTCAGTGGAAGTTGTCTTGATGTGTGTCATGAAATGGAGCAAAGAAATGCCATCCGCAGATGGACCAGGAAATAACATTTCTGTTGATAATACAGTCCGAGAAACCTTCTGCTGAGATGAGGTGAATGAGTGCTATAGACACAACCTAAGAGTGGTCCATAAAGCTGATTATTTTTGGCTGTATATAGAATAGAAGTTTTTATCCATAGAAGTTTAAGAAAAGGAAAAATTACTAACCCCAAAATCCGGGTGACTGAATAACTGACCATCTCAAATCATCTCCTGTCCAGATATAATTACCCAATGAAAATGAATCTGCATCTACCCACGGAAACGAGCGCAAAAATGTGACAAGACGGCACGATTTTTTTGAACAAAGAGGTCCTGTAGGCGAAGGAGGCTGTGCATTCAAAGCCCCTTACAAAAATAACCATATTTTTATTATGAGTATCTTTATTAGGTGTGTGCTTTAGAGTCCTTGCTCATTTCTTCAGGGACAAACAAAAGTAAGCTAAGCACCAGTTCCCCAGTCCCTCCCACCCATCTCACCATGCCAATACTTTCCTCTTAACTCTCTCTCCCTCCCTGCTTCCCTCCCTACCATCACTCCTCCTGGATTAAAAGCTCTTAATTTTTACTAATTACACAAACTCATTTCTTTTTCTTCATGTCTCGGCATTTCTCCCTGTTTTGTCTCCATGGGGCTCATAAACACGTTTTGAAACTGGGTTTAATAAACCTGTCTTGTGAGGGTTTAGGGCCTTTAATGGACACAGGGCTTGTTTGATAAGTCTCCACTTCATCACACCCTTTATTAATTAAAGTTTATATTACATTAGAAACAAAGTTAAAGCTATTTGCTCCCCATTAATGGTTTCGTGTAGCTGCATATCTATGGCCAATTAATTGGAGTCTTGCCTCTGCGTTTGCATTTTTCCCTTGTTTGACAAAAGCGTGTTGGGGTTACCTTCAGGCAATAATGTTGCAAGCAGCAGCAATACTGCAATTGTAATGCAAAATTATCAGAAGGTCGACTGCACTAGCACTAGTGACTTAAAGGTGGCATTTAGGTGCCTGAATGTGGCAGAATATCTGCAAACTATTGTTTTCACTGTAACTGCGAGAAAAGTCAAAAGTTATCCCTCTTTGCTGTGTCAATTAAGGTGCAAAGCCCAAACGGGTGGTGAATGAACTTACACACTTGGGCCTGAAGAGCTATGTGTATGTCACATTTTGGTAAGATGTGAAGAGCTAGTGTATACCATTATTTAAAATAGAAATTATTCTTTCGAGAATGTTTTTTGATCGGAAAAGTCTTTTAAACAACCGTCGTTCTGTACACTGCACTTATGATAACCTTTTAACCTGTTTTTATGGTCTTGTTGGTCGTCTAACTAGAAAAACGCTAGAAAAAGGAGGAACTCAAGCAGTAAGATGATCGCACATGTTGTAAAGAAACCCCACTTTAACACTTTATCTAAACCACATTTGTTGGCCTTGAAAATATTCTGTAAATGCACCCAGCCGAAAAGGCCAAACATCTACTGCAACAAAGGTAAGAGAAGTAGGTCAACCAGGACACAGCTCTCTTCAATTCTGATGGACACTGAGAAGTGATAGTTTAGGTAATAACTGAATCTATATTTTAACTACATAATAAATTGTTTAGATCAAATGGTTACACCGCCAGCTGAAAAAAACAGGAAAAAAAATCCATGGTGTTATTTATATTCAAATCTATTTAAATGTTCCTTTAATATACAGAAGCAAATGTAGCCCGTCCAAGCAAATGTTTTTATAAAGGGCAGGCATACTTTCTGAGTTAATGAGTACTTTGTATAGATGTAAACACTGAAAACAAAAACTACATGTTCTGTACGAAACACACTGAGATTCTAAAAAGCCTTTAGCATAGTAAGTATGAGGAACAAAAGGCAAACTGACACACTACGCTGAAGCACTGCATGAAGCACTGCATGAGTGGACACTGCCCCTCCGTCTACATTATGTGTGTGCGTGCGGGGGATGATGTAGGAGGCAATGCACAGGAGACAGCAGGAGAGCAGAAGTGGTGTGGCCTGTCAGACATAATGAGTAAGCAACGATACACACATTAATTGTGGTCAACTCCAGGGACCCCCCTCTGTGTGTGGTTGTGAGGATACACACACACACACACACACACAGCTCAGACACATGCAGAAAGCAATAAGTTTAAAGAAGAAAGTTGGACAGTTACAATATAAAAACACAGTTTCCATTTTAAAATAATCCATTTAAATTAAAATAAACCAATGGTGTGTGTTGATTCTCTTAGGTGGCCAAGTAGAATGTTAAAACAAATTACTTAAATTAATTATATTTATGTTTTATATTTCAGACTACAGAAATACTTTAACTTAATCTTATTTTTAATTAACAACTAGAATTCACAAAGGAAAGAAAATGAACCATTCTGCACAAATAAATAGTTTAGACAAAAGGTGTATGTCTCAATTTATGCCGTTGGCTGAAGTATTTTTAAAGTTACAATGATCATTTCTTTCCATATTCATTTGAAGTGATTTAGTTCATATCCAAACTAAATGAGGCTATTAGGGAAAGAAAATGTTGGAAAGTATTGGGAGCAGTCCAGCAGTGGAGAACAGGGGGCCAGCATAATCTATGCAATAGGGGAAAATAAATATTGATGAGAAAAGGGGGAATTAACAGGATTTAAAGTTGATTGAGGGTGAACACAAAACTCTTTGGATAAGGGGACAATGAGATTAGTCCGTCCGTCAACATAAACACATACTGCCATCTACCGCCCCCAGACTCTGACACTGGTGTGTCTTTCACTAGCTATAAATACATATGTAAATGAGGTTGGCGGGGTTGGCCAGCGGTGGTCAGCTCCTTGTGAATATTGTGGCCTGTGACTGACCAATCCTTCGGTATGCTGCCCACCACTCCAGATTAAAGGAGAGCAGCACCAGCCCTGGGGGATGGGAGGTCGTATCACTGTTTACCCCGTGTCAGGACACCAATGCGGGGCCAAGGCAATGCTAAAATGTTCCTCTATTGTGTGTCTGTCTTCCTTTGTGTGTTTGACAAATGAAGTGTATAGCGATACAGGGTGGGAAACCAGGAGGGAGGGGAGAATCCCACAATGGCAGCAGGTGCACCAGGACAGCTAATATTTGCACAGCAGCTTCTGAGGCAAACAAGCAACTCCCCCTGAAGAAAAGGGGCAACTGTCTCCTCATAAATGGCTCTGTTACAGACACATAAATCCAGGGCTGACTCCACCAACCTATCCGTATCCCCCATTCCCATCCCTCTTCTTCTCCCCGCAAATCCCTTCAGCGCAGGACAATTGCCAAGATGCATCTTGGCAACATGTGACATTGTAGAGGTCAAGCTGCAACCTCTTGTGTGAATGTAGTGTGTGCATGTGTGTATTTGTGTGTATGCTATCCCCCACCTGCAGTGTGCCAGACACATGGCTGGCCACACTTCAGTCTCAGTCACACTTTTGCTGTGATGAAGGTAGAAGTACTTTTTGTTGTGTCTGTGGTCCAATCGATTGTCTGAACATATGATGGACAACTTAATGCACAGGTTATGGTCAGGTCACAAAATCCCAAGGTACAAATCCGAGAAGAAATCATATTGAACATATAAAGTGTATATATTCAAAACTGCTTCTGGTTTCAGAAAGTGACACATGCCTATCAGAATTGCCTCTCAGAAAATAAACTATATCTATGAGTTTAAGTCTCAGCCCAAGGCTTTTAAAACCAATATAAAATATTTCCAGAGTTTTCATAGCTGGTATCAGTAACCCTAAAAAAATAATTATATATTAAGTATGAGAGGTACACAACAGACACTATGCCCTCATATATATGTATAGGTCTTGCTCGAAACACGCTGAACTGTTTATGTCGGGATTCCTAAAAAAGGTGGGGGTCAATCTGAAGAGGGCTGAGAAGTAACTGAGTGATTGTGTGTAGGCAAAGCCCTTTATCCCGTGTTTTCTTCGTTCCTAACCTCTCTTTTTGGTGGTTAGGCATAAGAAATGAAAGCTTAATCCGTTTAGATGGAAAATCCATGGCAGCCGCCTTGGCCGTGTGGGGGTATTAATAAGATGACAATGCAGATTCATCAACAGGACCAGACTGTTGTTCCATCACTGCCTGTCCAGAGGTAATAAATGCGCCTCACACCAGCAGAAATGCTGGAACCTCTCTAGACTTTCATGAAAATCTACTGTGGACATGTTAAAAATATTATATATCATTAGATGAGCCGAAACAGCTATAGATAACATTCCAGCAGGGGAAAAAGTGTCAGAGTATTCAGCTAAAATGTCATATATGCCTACATCAAACAGAACTAGTTCAATAGACGGTATACAAAAAAAAACACTGGCAAAATTTAAAAGTAGAAGATACAAAAGTGTCTTTAAAAAGGTTAGACAAAATATAAAAAATAAATGCATAATATTTAGTTGTGTCAACACTGTCCACATAATCAAAATGACTAACAGTGTACAAATATACAGTACTAGACTTTAATTTTGGCACACGAAACTCTAAATATAAAATGCCATTCTAAGAATTTGCAGAGTATGCAGAAATCACTATTTGTACTATCTCTGGTATTGGGTCTACTGAGAAAAGATGTTGGCAGATGTACAGATCTTGGCTATAAACATTTTCGCTAATGATTATCAGTGTAGCGACTTAATGCATACGTGCTGCAGAATCAGCAGCCTGCCAACCATCTTTTAATCCCTCAAACATATTGAGGGTTTTGAAATAGGCTACTATGTTTTTTAGAAACATATAAAAAAATGTACAAACAAAAAAAAAAATCTTTGGTTTAGCAATTGGTAGGGGGTTAAACTAGAATTGGGCTTAATTTCAACTGGAAAAATCCATGTGCAGCAGGCAGGGATTGGGTAGGTCAGGGGTACCAGCTTGGTCAATAAACTGGGCCCCTGCCCCAAGGCAACAAGCTGACTCCAGCTGTGAGACAAGACTGTAGGCCAGTGTTTAACTTTCATCCTGTCAACCAATGGCTCTCCCACTGCTCCCCCACCACTTGCCACTCAGTGCGACATTCACCTCTTCCTCACCGCACACCCCTGCCCCTCTTGATGAAAAGGCAATCAATGAGCTGGACCGGCCTGCATGGTTGCCCGAGGCAATACAAAAAATTCTATAGTCAAGAGTTTTCTATGTGAGATGGCACTGTGGGTAAGAAATTGCAGACTTGGTCAAAAAAAGGTATTGCTGCTGCTGCTACTACTGCTGCAACATCCGAGAACTTGCTTGCTGGAATTAACACAGAAAATATCCAAACACCTATGTTCATGGGGGGGGGGGTGAAAAGTAACATGTGAATTATTGCAACATCGCACCTGCTGTCTTACGCATTACAAACTTACTACTACAAAATACGCCATTTGGAAAAGTTGAATGTTTGTGTAAATGAGTAGGTATAATTAATAATAAATGCAGTATATCAAAGAAATATGAGGTCTTGTTTTAAATTAAACACACACGTGCAAACACACAAAAACATAATGACAAAGATTTCCATCTGTTAGTTAAAAGCATTTTATCCCTCATCTCCATGTTACATAATTCAAACAACTGACAGGTGGAAACCTAGAAAGACAATGGAAGAAAAATGCTGCCAGTTTGAGGTTTATCTTGCCCAGTTATCTTGGTTTATCTTTTTTAATTATCTGGGTCACTTCAATCATAGAAATACATCCTTAAAAATATTTGTAGGATTCAGCTTACATAGAGAGAAAACTAAGCATGATTGTAACAACGAAATTGACAGATTAGCACATGCTACACTAAAACAATGTAATTTACCTCACATTCACATTGCCATATGACATATAAAAAAAGGACAACGAAATGGGGGGAAATCAATTACTAACTAAATTCCTTTAAAACTCTTTTATTTAAAAATGTTTATGTTTTCATTTCAGGGCTGCAAGGAGCTGAGGATTATCTCAGTAGACATTGTCTTTTAAAAGCTGTGAAACACTGTTGATAAGCCACTATGCTCATGCTACAACCAGTCTCTGGTAGTGAGCAACCTTTAGCTGACAAAGCTCTAGGCCTTGGCATACAGTAGGCTTTTCCTTTCCTTTCCGTTTCTGATTCGTTGCTAGTGTTTCAGTCAAGCATGCAAAAACAGAAAGAAGGTAATATCAAGTTGAAGTATATCATTTTGAACTACATTTTGTTGAAAATGTCAAGTGTCTTATTTTTATTATTACTATTTAATTTATTGTTAGCCAGGTACAATGTTTCGTATGCCTTCTGACGGGTTTTTGAAGGAGCTGTGTTTATCGTTAGCACATGCAGTCTAAGTTACTTTTGAATTCCACACTGTGTAGGATTGTCATGAGCCATCTTGGCCCCACTGTTTCAGTAACTACAAACACAAACAATCTTAATTCTGAAGCTTGACACACACAAACACAGTAACTAACATTCACTTTTATGCCTATTAGCAGCAAACCTGACTGTTATGCCTTTGGAATGTGTGAGAAAGATATAGAAAGTAGAGAAAAATCATGTGAACATGAAGTAGCATGTTATCTCCACACAAAACCAGCTGCAGGTGAGAATCCAGAGGTGAGGAGATGATGCTAACCAGTACACAGAAATGTCAGGAACTTACATGCTAGCAATTTTACAAGAACTTGATAAAAACACCACAGTGAAAGACCCCTGCTGTTGACTGCAGGAAGATGAGGAGTGAAATTAATTTCTTAGCCATCCTTTCTTAGCCTCAAAGTGACAAAAGACAAATCTACAGTTGCAAATTAACCCCGGAATAATGAATGAGGAATGGAGCCCTGAGGTCTTAATTGAATATTTGCTGGACTCATTTTGTTGACAATGATGGATGTCTGCAAAAAAGAAGGCCTCAGCAAACTCATAATTCATATTTCATCACCCCAACATCTGACATCAGCTGTGCAGATTTATTGATTGGTAAATGATTAGTTTTCATTGTGCAGCAAAACTGAATGAAGTTTGACATGTTCCGGTGAGGTTTGATAAATTGGGGCTATATGGATTTTGAAGAGATGAACATGAGTGCGTCACAGAAACATCTGCAATACAATAAAGGTATCTCAACATCAAAGACATTTGAAACTGATAACATACACATCCCCTGCAGCTGCATGTGTTTGCTCCTCGTTGTTAATACTGTGTGACCCTGCCCTGCTGAGTGTCGCACTAAGCAGTGAGTCTATTTTAGGTAAATAAACCCCAATTTCTCCAAAAAGATACAAAGTTATGGATGTCGATCAGGCTCTGTGTTAAGTATTTTCTGTGCTTACTGAAGAGAACTGGTTATACTGTGCTTACTTGCGTATGACCTCCAGCAGAACTGATGTGTGGCATCTCCATCTGTCCTACCACTAATGCATAAATAGCTTGATACATGGAAAATTTAAGGCCTCTGTAAGATATGTCATTAAATCTGTAAATTGTGTCTATAGCACTGGCATTCTGCTTTTTTGTGACAAATCTGCTACATGACAGTGGATTGACTTTGAAAATGAGAATGTCATTTCAAGCCTTTAAAAAGACTTAAGCTTTTGGAAGCGACCTTGTTTCAGATGCTATTTCTGTGGGCAAGCAACACTAAGCATGTTACTAGTAGTAAGACGATTTTGATGGGGGAGAAGTCACTCAAGGAAATAAGTCAGATCGCAATGCCTGAAGCACTTTAAGGACATGTCGGATATGCACAATGCAGTGCTGATCACAGAGCACACTGGGGCAGATCTCTTTCAAATGCTGCTCTATGAATGTGACAGTGCTGCTCTAGGCATACTTATTCATGGGATTAAAAACAGCATAAGGCGGTGCTTGACTTCCACAATTTTTGTCCCAGTTGTAAGAACTGTGACTCTTAAGAGGGAAAAAACATTAAATTCTACAAAGATGATTCAGAGAAAAAAAGGTTCAAACAGTGGCTCTTGATGGTATTTACTTTAGGTATCAACCCAGGGACTGATTGACACCTGGGCTGCAAGGTGAATGCAATTAACTACCTGGCTGGATAGAAAACCAACAGCAGTGTAGAAAACCACAGAGCAAGAAGATAAAACTAATTCTAAAATACATTATAGCTTTGACAACAGTCAGATAAAGTTAGCCATATTTGATGAATACAGGAACACAAATTGAATACAAATTCAAAGACAGGGAAACAAAGTATGATGTGAAATGGCAAAGAGTGAATTGACTTTAAATTTAGGAAAGCATTTTTGTTTTGGATATTAATATGAAGTACATGATCAGTAAAACTTTAGTCATTATGGCCAGTCAGGCTTTTTTCCTTTATTGCTATGTTTTAGCAGTCAAGCTAAACAGGCAGGGACACAAAAATCTATATGGTCTATATTGCAAAAGTTTGTTCAGTAAAACTGAAATCTATCACCTTTGACTTCATGAACCAAAAAGATGGCCCCTAGCAGTAACAGGTACACATTAAAGACCAAGAAGACACCTGCATAGAACTGCAGTTAGACATATGCAGAGCCTTAGCATGACTTCCTCTTCACAAGAATGTGTGTGTCCGACTTTGCAGTCAAGCTAGCTCGAACTATCTGAACAAACAACAGCATCTGACAATTAGATTCTAATAATATTATGAATTAGTGAAATGTGTAGAGGCATAGCCGTGGATAGAATATACCTCATTACTTTTGGATTAGATTTAATCACTTGTTGAGTAACGAGACAGATGAGAAACATACTGAGCACATGCACACTCCACAGTATATCATATTATGTATAGCCCTATAGGTTTTATATATAAGTAGAGAATCTTTTTCTTCTTCAGCACATTGGATTTGAAATGCAACAATGACTATGAGGTTACTGTATTGACTTTCACCTTTAATTTGAGGGAGGGTGCTGTACATTAACACCTAATGAATTGTGAAGCAGTTGTAGCACTTTATACATGAGCCCTGAGGGTTAAACATGAGTGCGAGGCCCACACTGTTCACCCACTACAGATGTGAACAACCCCAAACACCCTCAAGCTGAAAGTCAGCATTTAATCTTCATAGTCTTGGTTCCATTAGAAATTCAGTATGCTGGAGTAGAGCCAAAACAATGAAAAACACTGCACTATCCCAGTACTAAGGAACGGCACTGTATGCATTTTGGTTTATAAACTACAGCCCTAGCAGCATCTCCCCTTCAGATCATATAGTTCACCTTGAAGGCAGAGGAGCGGCAGTGCAGATAAAAAGACAACTTCTTCAACACATCCAAGGGAAGTAATGATGATAGACCATGAATAAATATTTTCCCAGATGATTAAACTGGGAGGACGTTGTAAAAAGGTGGGAAAAGGTGGCTGTGGGCCCAGGCTGTGTGTGTGAGAGTGAGCATGCAGGAAGTTGGATAGGGAGTGGGGATAAGAATCCAGCTATCTGGGGCATATAATGTGCTGGATAGCTCTGAAACGGCCGAGCCTCACCCTTCCACCAGCAGATGAAGTCAAGGAATGTCTCCCATGAGTTCAGAAGCCGCCAGAAGCCCCCTCTATGTCACAAGGCTCCTCTAAGACAACATTCCCTGCCAAACAAACAGCTATACACACCAAAAGGGAAGAGATAATGCCATGGGACTATTCAAAGAGGGAAAGCAACTAAGAACTATGTTCTGTCTGTTACAGAGGACCACTATTAATCCAAGCAAGATTAATATATGCAAATGTGTATTTCAAATATAGGTTGATGAACAACTTCCTTTTGATATCGAATGAAAATTGTGGGGATAGGTTGTGGGGGTCTATTTGCATGTACGTACATGAACACACATGTTGGTGTGCCTGCGGGTCTATACAAACTACAGTGCATCTGGTGAAGTTGACTTTTATTTATCAAGCAACCATGAAGTGAGGGCACAGTAATTGAGTTTCACATCAGCTCTAGCAATCTTGCAAATTGGGCACTTTCTTTCATGTGTGAATTGCAAACAAATGAGTTTCCAGCAATTTTTTTAACTAGATTTAAACATGAAAATACTCTTTAGCTGGCTCAAATATAAACACATATTTACAGAAGTTCTGTAAACATAGCACATCTGTGCTTACAGAGCTAAATATGTAGAGCTATCTTTGATATGTGATATGACTTAACAGCTTATATGAGTTTCTGAAAGGATATCGTTCCCTCCCTCCATATAATGGATTTCATGGATCTCTTTTCAGACCTTGCAGATTTTCACATATGTTGCTTGAATACATGGACACATACTTAATTGTATGTCTTGGTAATTATGAATATACATTAGACATGCAGTATTACATACATGAAAAAAAATACAGTCACACAGGGCTGCAAAGACCATTTTAACAGATGCTGAAAATGAAGTTCCTCACATAGATTCTCCTGTTCCATTCAAACAGAACAAATGAAATGGACAAATGTTTTACAAATATTTGTAGGTAATGATCAATTTTTATATTCACCAATTGTAGACACATTTCAATATTATATTATTTTCCAGAGTACTTCAAAACTAGCTTGAAATCACTTGAAGGCAAACGTTTATTCCAAACAAAATCAACTTTGGCATGTTCTCAGACTGCTGTTGACTGCAGCTCTGTGAGCAAACACCAATATACTCACTGTGACACTAGGCCTGTTCATTTAATGGCATCCACACCAGATGGAGCTTGCAAGTGACAGTGGGAGCAGACATGACTTTCAAGTTCCTCAAAACAAGAAGTAAACATAGTGTAGAAAATATGCAACCCACAGTAACAGGCAATAGGGGGCAGTGAACAACATGCGCCAAACTTCAGAAAAGTTCAGATGGCCATCCTGAGCACACTGCAGGTTACGTCAAATGCAAATGGAAAAGTAAATGCCTGGCTTACACATTACATACAGTTGTACACAACTCTAATTAGTCAACATGAGTTCTTATATTTGTTTGGAGATAAGAAAAGTCTTCAAGGGCAAAGAAGGAAAGTCAATAAACTGTGCTACCTTCAAATCAAAGGGAAACATCATCATCCTCGTGTTGCCTGTTATAGAGGTGACACATTAAGTTGGTTATGCTTTGCACCTTTGTCATTATATGACTACCTGGTTATACAGTATATCGCCCCAAACGCCTAGGATTGGGATCAGGGTCAATCCAGGCATTTTTTGATAAATCATATTGGTTATGTAAAGCTCAATCTACATTTGATATTTCTTTGTTTGCTTTGCATATGGCAGCAGTCAAAACACCCCATCAAAACACAGGAACCACATAGTGTGGTGATCATGGGAAACTTGGAGTGCACAAAATCAGTACAAACAGCAACCAACTGTTTCCATTAATGATGTAACAGCAAGTGCCAGTTAGCGATCAGGCAATGCAACTTTGTTTTTTTGTTTGTTTTTCTTTAAAGTGCATTTTGTCTATTTAGTTAACTCTTCCCTTGCCAACCTGTCTTGCCAAAGTTATGTGTGCACATCTTTCTTCACACAATTAAGAGTTAAACATTGAGGGAAAGGTAATTTTGGCAACATGTGGCTGGCAAAAAACTTTGTGTGGAAGACAAAGTTACTACCACACACTAGTGGTTTTCAAACATTGCCACAACAACCCAACCTCTCCCTAAAAACTCAAACAGTTTTCCATAAAGTATCATGATCTTTGCATTAATTTGACCCAAGGGGTCCACTGAAAAGTAATGAAAATTTTTAATTAAAAATGACACCATTGTGGCAGCCATGCACACAGTCTTCTAGCTTTAAAACAACTAGTCAAAACCTCTCTTCATCGACTGTTCTTCAAACACTTCTAGTTGTAGAAATTATCCCTTAATGGAATTTTCAATCTGGATTCATTAGACAAATATATAACCTTCGTGTCATGTGTATCATTGATGCATTTATTTATTTTCAGTTTCCCTGCCGACAGTCATATAATCTATCAAACATGCTGTATATCTGGGCATGCAGCGTCACCCAAACAGATGGCCTCAGCTGGGGCCTGGAAGGGAGTCGAGAGGAGAGGGGCATACTGTAACTGTCAGGCCAGGTCCCTTGAATCCCACAGCTTTCTGCTACACTGATCCCAATCACCGTACACCTGCTCTCCATCTTCCCCACTTTCAAACTTGTTGTAAGACAGACAGAGATTTGAGAAAGATGTGAAAAGGGGAAATGACTTTCCTTGATGCTTAAGCTCCAACTTTAGACTTAGAAGTGAAAGCAGATCCAAGACCACGATGTCCAAAAAACTTTTTCAGGCTTTTCCACTGAACAACAGAGACAGTTGATGCATGGCAGATTTGGTGAGGTCACAGAATAACTGGAGGCCATCTGCCTACTCATGCTGGACTGTGATTATGACTCCCTAAGGTGAGAGGAGAGAACACAGGCAGTTCACTATAAAGCCTGCTTTCCCTCAGAGTGAATTTCACGAGTACTTTTGGCTTTTATTTCTGTCTGCTATACTGCCCTACTTCATGAGCTCTAAACACACTGCATTGTCATCAACTTCACCCGTATTAAAGTCTCGAATTTTCACAGAACCTGCTTTAACACAAATTAATAAAAGATGTTAGTCTGCAGATAGAAGAATAAATAGCTGTGTTCCCACATGCTGTAATACATATGTAATAGTTAGGTTTGGATCCTACACTAGGCTGCGAAGATATTTTCTTATGTAACAATTAGGACTGAAGTACTTTTGAAAAACAGTCTTCATAGATATTTTTTTCTTATCATTAAAGAAACCAAAGCATTGACATTTTTTTTACTTTTTATGATTGCTATGAATTATTCATTAATATAATTATTTTTGATTCAAATCAGTAAAATAGTACAGTAACACAAATCAAAGCATTTCATTTAAAGTGGCCTCGGTAAAAACTGTACTGTACACATCTACCAACTTCAACTCCAGCTAACATCCTACATTTTCACCCATTCCCATCCCCTTCCAATTAACCCTTGCCATCTTAAATAACAGACCCATATTATCCCACTACCCAATTAAAAAAAGGCTACTATGTCTTATCCACATAGGTCTGAATGTGGTTTGCATTTACAAATAAAGCCAATGCACATAAGTGTATTAATTATGATTTCTCATTATGTGAAGAAGCTGGTATGTTTCCATGTGTCTATATGTCTTGTAATCATCATTGCATGAGGCAGTAAGTGGATAAACCCCTTCATATCTTTAATATTTTCTGAATCTAAATCTCAATTGGTTAGAGGAAGAAAAACAAGTAAGTGAACTGTAAAAATGCTACCAGGAAGCACAGAATTTTAACTATTGAAAGCATCCCTTAAAATGTCCAATAATGAATGAATGACATTCACTGTGTACATCAGCACGTAGTACTGAGCATATTTAACTACTTGGCCATTATACTATTAAGACATAAAATATCTTGTTCATAGTTATGTTTTTCAGATGCAGAATATGTTGTTTATGAACCAAGGTATCCCAATCATTGTTGTTCACTTCACTGCCCAACAGTAGTAAGGATCCGAAATCTTTAGTGACTGCAGTGCAATGTTTCCACTTAAATTTTACTTTCTTTAATGAACTTGTGCAGGCAGTACAGCACCAATGTTTAATTATTGTGTTTTCTTAATTAAGTCATCATTAATAACACATTATACATCAGTCTTAAAGAAAGAGCAATCCATAATGATGAAAATACTTTCTATAGTTCTTGAACTAATTAATGTATTGTACTTGCATTTAGGTATGCATGGGAGATTGTTGATTCTTGTACAATCCTGATAATTCAATTACATGCATGAAATCATGCTGTTTCATGCGTGAATTCACAGCAATTAATGTACCCTAACAATGGGATGCCAAAGTTGATATGGGGACCAAATGGCTTGCAGCAATGACATTCGCATCTACATTTTCACATTTCCTACAGAAATCCATGGGGAACATGGTTAAGCATTGTCTAAATCTGCTAAAATGTAGACGGGATTAGTATATTTATATTCGTACAACACCTTGATTATGTGTAAGAGGGCAAAAAGGTGTTTAATTGAATTGTGAGCATGACAGAGAGATAGAAAGCAAGACTGATATAGAAATACAAGTTAAAAAAGCCCACACCTGCAATATCACAGGAATTCTACTCAGTGCTGTAATATTTTTTCCCCTCTCAGTTGAAGCCTGTAAGTATACACTTCTTCCTCCCACACAAGCCCCTATGAAATGATTGGCAGGGCCTCACAGAATTCCCTTGGTTACAAGGACTAAGGCCATGACAAAACAAGGCTCCCGCTGGGTGCAGCATCCCCTGCTGCTGCCATACCTGGAGGCAGCCATAGAAGCTGCCCTGTCCAGACTAGTAGGGAGGGCAGAGGAGAGCGGAGATGCTTTAAGCTTGCCTGCTAGCATGGCTTATACATCCTTCCTGTTGCTACATTGTTTTGAAAAAAGTATGGTTCTATGGTTTGACCTGGCCTAAAAATTAGTATCTCACTATCAATCTGGGTAGCTAATAACCCTAAATCATTCAGGCCTCTTGCTTCCTTGGTTGTCTACCTGTTGGATTGGCATCTACCTTTGTGCTCTCTCTCTACCTCTTTATTTCTCCCACTCACGAGTCCAATGCTTTGGGATCAATTTAGAGGCAGTGTAACTGCCTTGAAGCTATTGTAGCATCATTAGATCAAAGTTCTAAAATGGCATTTGCGGGGGAAAGAAAGGGCATGGCTAACAGCTTCTCCACAGCTCTAAAGGTTACTTTTAATCACCCAATGAGGAATCCTCTTCTACCTCCCCATTCCTAGTTTAATTTTACTCCCAGTTCCAGTCAAGAGTCCGCATCCACCATGCAACTGCGTATCTGGCAGGCAACTCCACTAATTAAGTGGTGGGTTTGTTTGTTACAGAAGGATTCTTTGACATGTTATGTGATGGCACAAAGAAGTTGTTTTCACTTGGACTCAAAATATAAAATTGGGGCACATAGCATTTGGCTACCTATGAGGGAGAGTTACCATTCCAAAACATGCAAGGACTGAGTTGCATCCTCTATGAAAGGCATGTCTTTGACTCCAGAGCCAGTTTTAGCCTTGACTGAGTATTGAACATTACAACACTAAAATCTGATTTGCTGTGGTGAAAATTAATACTAAAAAGGTAGCCATCTGTGAGGAAGAACCAACTCCCTCACCAACTATTTGCTAAAGCCATTTTTGTTTGGAAATGTGGACACACTCTCACACACCGTTTTCTTTGTTCTCATTATTTAATGTACAGTTCTAAGTCAATTGACAACGACAAAGAATTGTACTCAGCATTAGAATTAAGTTTATTTCTTAAAAATGTATTAGATAGATATGCAGTAATCAATGTCATAACCTGTCAGAGTTTGAGTCCTTTGTGGAAGCTATGTTGTGCCGGTGCTTACAAAGGAAGCACGCCTCACCAGTAGCCCATTATGTGGTGTGTGAATAGGCAGGTTCTCAGATTTCATTGGATACTGGATGTGTGATGAAATGACAGCTAATTAAGATAAATACTGAATGATGTACAAATAATCCGTTTCCTTTGAATGTACAGTATGTCAACATACTGAAACATTGTTAGTATAAGCAAGTTTTAAAAAACCATGCTTAGAGAGTTCAGCCCTGATAGGCCAGTTTGAGGTGGGACATGAGTGACTTTTTTTTGTGAAGAGCAGCACGAGAACTGTTTTGAGCTGTGTAAAGAATAAGAAGTTTTCTCCATGTTTTTTTTTTTTTTTTTTTGAAGATTGAAAATAAAAGTCTGCCTAGTTTTCCAGCACACCTCCCTGCCAGCGTGACGTTTGGTCTTCCTTACGTTTCACCATGCTACCCTGCACCTCACCTTGCGACACCATCATTTAATAAATCTACCTAGTTTTTATTTATATATACACACATTTCTTTTCATCTTATAGAGCGGTCTAAGTCTCTCATATTCAGGTAAGAGCTGACGTGTGTTATCAAGAAGCTTGAATTGATGCTCAAATGGCCTCAATCTTAAGTTTCCAAATCATTTTGAGAAAAGGCATGATGGCAGACGTACATTTTATGTCATTGGAAGATGATTACACTAGAGTGGGCCATTCATTCTTTCATTCCCGGAAGAGGCTTCACTTTGCTTAAGAGGTGTATTTGCTCTACTAGCAACAAAACAAAGTGGTTGGGGCAGAACACCAAGCTGCCAAATTGAAACGAAGAAAGCTATAATTCAGTTTTTACCCTGTCACTGCATACACTAAGCTATGACATGATTGCAAGTGATGAGTCCTCCATTTTTCTGCTTCTGTCTGACTTTTCAGCCCCTTGCGTCTTCAGACAAAGCAGCTTTTGCAGTAGACCCAAAACCCCAGGGGTGATTCTTTCATAAATGCATAAATGAGGGGGAAATTATTATACACAGCACAGTGCTGAATTTTGAAGTGCAGCCACACACATGCTCATCAGCAGGGTTTATTTTTCTGACTTTATTATTTCCTTCAGGAGTGAGCACATGATCATGCAGACAAGAAATTCATGTGACCAAAATTCTTGATAGCACTACATTTCTGCTCAGCTCCCCTTTCCCCATCAATAGTAAATGTGTTTCTTCAGCTGGCAGTGGGAAGACTGACACATATCAGACACACATTCACTCACACACACACACCAAATCTAGGTCAAAGATCCATTAAAATTTCAACAAAGCCATGTGCTCTGCCATGGAGGTGCAATGAAAACAATTCAAGTGGATGTGGACTGCCCATAGGGCTGTGCTATACCTTCCACGGTGGTCAGCACTACAAAGCCTGGGTAGACTGTGGACCAGCAAACAAAGAAGAGACACAAATCACACATACACACACACAGATCTCACTGCACCACTATCCTTATGAGGGCACTTCATTGACAACATTAATGTTCTATCCCCCAACCATAATCTCAATTTAATCTACTCCTTACCATGAATTCAGTCTCTAATCCTAAACCAGATTCATAGCCCACCAATATCCCTAAAAAGCATTACCCTAAACATGAGGACAGACCTCAACTTTCCTAAATACCCTCGCTATCAAAGTCTAAAAACACCATTTGGTTTTCAAAAAAAGACCACAACACAGGTACAAACTCGTATGTCTACTTACTGTCTGTCTGAATGTGTTTCTGCTAGTGACACTAGCAACCCACAATCCCTCCTAGACACACTAATGCCAAAAAGTGTCTCAATCCCTGCACACCCACGATAACACCTCACCATACAAACCTCTGGCTGAGTATAGGTCATGACAGTGTTGCATTTCTGCCAGTGCTGAGCCCGAGTCAAAAGGACAGACAACTGTACGCCTCACCAGCAGTTACAAGCCTACACTGGAAAACCTTTGCCATTTCAAATAACAACAAAAAGAAAAAGAAAAAATGAATTACTTAGGAACCAGTTCAATTTAAAGAGTCAAACAGTCATTCTTCATAACAATGTTCTTCTTCCGTTTACTGAAATTAGTATTACATAAAGAGTTTATTCTTTCCCACAGCATGGCCGTGGAGAGGGCAAAATAATCATGTAGCAAAAAAGTAATGTTTCAACTGCCAAAGCAAACAAATAATAAAGTATAAAAATAACAAATCACTTTGTAACTTAGACTAAAAGAAGAATACAGAGCAATATCAGGAAATAAAACAATTTCATTTGTAGCTTTTCAGGTAGTTTTTTTTTTAAGTTGACATCAGAACAGATCAGATCATTCTAGTAAACAGAGCTACTGCAAAAAGTAAACAGCTGAGCAGCAATGCAGTTTTGGTTCCAAGTAAACCAGGTAGATTGAAAACTGGAAAAGTGAAGAAAAAAAAAGTCTAACAAATTAACTACAAAATTATTACATATTTTCATTATAGAAATATGACTTGAATTTTCTGAAAAAAGAGGTCTTTTTGATTTAGAATAAGGAAGGTCAAGGTGATACCCTAAACAATTATGTGAAAAGAGTGCTTTTAAGATCTGTCTTCAAGAAATCAAACAATTATTATTATTAATAAGAATAATAAACTTTATTTATATAGGTGTTGAACAATAGAAGTTAGAAGTGAAGGAACAAGAGAATAAAACATGCAAAATAAAATAGTGCAAATACTGCACAACACCACCAAGCAAACAAATGAGTAACAAATATAAGAACAAATACGAAAAACAATTAACTTTCAAGTAAAGTCAGGAATGTGATTTGACTTGTAAGGGCAAGAAAGAGTCTATATTAGTACAGGTGATATCACTACTGTATAGGAGTTTTATACACAGCATGTTACTTTGGATCCCACAGTGGGAGGATCCCCCTTGTAAAATCCAACCATTTCCAACACTGCTAGAGGATTGTATCTGGTAGAGAGCACCATAAAAGTTGATAAATTATCCTCGCTGGACTCTACTGATCACAGTGGAGACTTCTGTGTTCAGAGATGAGGGTTGAAGGCACAGACAGAGCGCCGTCCAACTGATACGAGCGTCCAAACTCACTGGGCATCAGGGAATTCAAACAGAGAGTGAATTGGAGACGTAGGAAGAGCATGAAAACACACAAGCGCACACAGAGAGGCTTTGGTGGAATATGTTGTACACGATAAAAAACAGGCTGGTGTCATTTAGCTTGAAGATGGCCAAAGAGCTGTATGCCTTCATGTTAGAGAGTAGGCTCCTGTAGTGTGTATGTTTACAACCTTGGAGGAAGTTTGACCATTTTGGAATTCTTTTTAAAAGGAAATTCCCCAGTTAGGTATAATCTGAGCTTTGTTAATAATAGGGGGATTTTTTTTGAAGACAGTGCTTTTCATTAGTGAAATTAATATTTGTCATGTTTAACAGGGCCAAGGCTAACAGCCAATGGGATCTGTGTTGA
Source organism: Maccullochella peelii (assembly GCA_002120245.1). Taxonomy (NCBI): domain Eukaryota; kingdom Metazoa; phylum Chordata; class Actinopteri; order Centrarchiformes; family Percichthyidae; genus Maccullochella; species Maccullochella peelii. Next base: position 23,566 of record LKNJ01003230.1, on the reverse strand, counting down.
TGTATTTGTTGAAATGTGAAGAAAGCAAAACCCACATAGCCACCGACAACTTACATATATTGAATTTAAAAAATAAAAACAAAAACATCGTGGTAAAGTCTGACAACAACCTTGCTCTTTTGCACTTAACTTGTATGATACACATATAGAAAAATAATGACAAATGACTCGGGATATCATTTTGGTTGTCCATCAGTGGTTATCAGCCATTTTGATTTCATTTTCATTCATTTGCTGACTGTGTATTTGTAGATTCTTCAGCTGACAGGTCATTCTGAAGACTTTCTAAAATAACATCATACTGTATCCATAATGTGGCACATTATTAAATTATCATTAATTACAATGCTATTCCAAGGAAACCAAAGAAGAAAAAATAAAACAGCACGAACGTGACACAATCTGAATAATGGCTCGCATTTCATTCTAAGTAAAGCACTTGCTGTTGACATTTGAAAAACTGTGTCAAATTAAGGAGCGATTCTCAGTGGGTGCTGGCAGAACCTAATTAAACTACAGCATCTACTTTAGCCCCTCTCTCTCTGCCTTGAAACAAAAAAAAATCTGGATCCAGACTCGCTTGCCTGTCCAAGTGCATGCTTGTGTACACACATTCATATGCGTGTGTACCCTAATGAGTGGTTGTGCCTTTGTGCATGTTGGATCTGGATCAGAAGGAGAGACGCAAGACGTAGTATGGAAGAGACATATTTTCCACCAGGTGCCATTTGCCTCGAGGGGAGGCTTGCCCAGGGTGCTTAATCTCTGCGGGGTTGTGGGCCTATCAACCTACAGCAGAGGCAGAAATTCTCACATCTTCCCCTGCTGAGACAGCAAGTTCCCCTGGTGAAGGAGAAATCCACACGTATGCCACGCTAATGCACAAGAACACACACAGGCAACCACAACTGCACTCGCAGAGTAAGTGGACGGGCTCAATAAAAGTGACACCTGGATAATGTCATTTTAGAGGCTGTAGTTTGCAGTGCTCCTTTATTTGATACACTGTAACCCGTAAGTTGCACCTTATTAAAACTAAAAAGAAAATATTAAGTGCAACACAGGAGAAAAGCGAGTCCTTGTCCCTTTGCAACTACTTTTCATCATCGTTTCACTCTTTTTTTTCTCCTTCTCATGTTTGGCAGTTGTAATTGCCTTTATCATGACATGAAGGTCATCATGCAGTGCTTTCACTGACAGTCCCTGCGTCTGATTGGACATAGCCCAGTCCTAATTATCACAGAAGAACACATCTGCGCTGACCCACAATCATAGCATGCAGTTGTGTTTGTGCACACATGTATGAAGGCAAATACACATTGATTTTAGATAAAAAGAAGCGCACAAACAACATAAAATGCTCTCAGCCCACACAGTTAACTGACGTCTACCCATTGTATGTCACAATGAAAGTAGCCCTAATACATTCCTTATTAACAGGAGAACAACCTGCCTGGGGTTTTAATTGGGAAAGTGAGCAGGTATTGGCAGTGCATCAGATAGGAGGGCTTGATGGTTATTTCAAGTGGTCTGATATGAATTCCAGGGGGTCCCCTCCATGGCTTTGTTGTGCTTATTAGACATCTGAACAGATAACAGATTGCATCTTAATTGGAAAACCCACCAGACGCCTCGGTAACCATATTGTAAAATGATCAACACCTTTGGAGATTGTCTTTCCCAAGGTACTTTGCCATTGGTAACAGGTTAGAAGAGATGAGGTTTTAGGAAAATGAGACAAAAATCACATGCCTTGTAGTTTAGAGCTCCAACTTGAGAGATTGTAATTACATGTACTGACTATACAAAACCAGGGATATACCATGTCTTAGAGTGTAAAGCGTGGTTCTTACATGACTGATAGGCAAAGAGGTTGATATTATAGATATACTGTCTCATTTTTCTCACATCACATTTACATCCATTAAAACTTTTAGTCTCTATGTATTTGTAATAATAAAAATTGAATTTTCCTTTGAAGATTTAAAATACACAGTGCACACTGCAGCTTATTCACCTTTCCATTTATTCTCTAAAGCGTGACTTTAGCAATGAGTATCGAAAACTATAAAAAGCATCGATATCAAAAGGTATTTTGGTATTGGTACTAAAACTTCAGTATGTTATAAGCACTAGTATAACACTATTTAAAGTCAGTATGCTCAGTAAAAAAAAAAGCCAAAGTCAATGATGCAGAAGAGATTGTGAAACACTGACAACTGCAATTCATATCCATCTGTGAGAAAAATATTTGAGTATCTATCAGCTTTATGAACTTATACTAAGATTTTAATTTAGAGAATGTTTTGTTTTTTTTAAATGTATGCAAATTCAACAAACTTGACAAACTGGATTAACATGACACACCAATCAAAGATGTTAATGGGACAAAAAAAAGCAGCAGACTGAGACCAGAGCAGGTGGCAGATTAAGATTGCACTGATATCCTGAGGTAACGGCAGCCAAATTCACACTATCACTGTCTCTGACCACAAATACACAGTGCAGCAACAACTTAATGAAAGTCAAAGTTCATGTTCAAGTTTAATGTCCACATAGCCACAAGTCTCAATTGCCTTTTTGTTGAGCTTTATAAAATGGTCAGATCATCTTTTTACTGGTTACTGCTATGTTGTATTTGTTTACAAGCATTTTGTTGTTGTTGTTTATAAGTTATTGCAACTTCCCTGCACACGTTTTGTGGTGTTCCCAGTAGAGCTAGACCAATAAATCAGCCAATATTAGCTTATTGCAAAAAAATCGGTGTCTGCCGACAGTTAACAACATATTACAGCACAGAAATTTAGAAACAGTGTCTCCATTACATAGTTTTTCCACCAGACAGCACCAAGAAATTGATTTTTCAACTGTAAAATGTCCCACTCAGTAACTCAGAAACATGCATATCAAGATTGTTCGTTTATGTTACGTGTTACATGTTTTAAAAATGACTATCAGCTATATTATAATCAGACATTTTTTAAAACTCCCAAGTATTCAGCCTCAGACCTAAATGCAGTATAGGTCAGGCCCACCCATAAACTGCTCTCACACTAAATAATACAGGTTAATACATTTTCTATTCATCACTACAGTCTTCCTTTAATTTGATATATATTAAGTGTGTGTCTAGATAAAGAATGCATCAGAAATAGTGTGTAGAGAGCACTGTGACTCCGGCCTGGATTTGAGAAGGAGACAAAGAGGAGAAAGCAAGTGACGACAGAAGAAGAAGAAATGCAATTTTGTGTATTGTTCACTTCTCTGGACAGGCAACGATGACTGGCAAAGGAAAGAGAGCAGGGGAACCACTGGAAATGAGCAGAAGTAAAAGGCTAAGGTGGTGGCCTCTCTCTCACTACATCCACCAAGCTACCAATCAGAGGCGTCACACATTCAACCAAGGAGCCTAATCAACGAGACGCGCCTTTATTCTGAAATCAAAAATCCACATTCAACATTGCGTCCAATCTTTCCATGGAGGTGCAGTTGACCAGTATCTATGGGAAGACACATTGGTTTTCATCTATAGAACCTCTTTAATTAATGCATGTGTTAGGAGAGAAGTAAGAATAAACATCTTTGCATCTTAATATGAAACTGTTGCACGACATCTAAATTGCAGTAAGTGGAAACTGATCATGAATCAGTGTACGTAAAAAAAGCCACACTAGCTGCACTATCATGCTATACCAGCAAATGTTTATTTGATATATATATATATATATAAACATACCATAATTTATGCAGGTATGAAAACTCTTGGTCTATTAAATGGAAGGCTTGGCACAGCAAAATATTGATCGTGGTTATCCGGTTTCCCCAAGCACCAAGCTCTGGCCTATATGAAGCAATGAGAGTCTATGAGATTTTAAGTAGGCTATTTACAATGCTTACTGAATTGCTAAATGCACATTTCATTTTACATTTCAAAAAACAAACAAATAATGTAATTGTATGCTTCATCACAGATGATGACAACAGTCATTAACTGTGGATTTCCATTGGCTTTTCATGTACAATGCAAGTTATTTAAAGTGAGCATACATGTTTTTCAATCAGACTGTACATCATCATCCTTATTATTATTATTATTATTATTATTATTACTACTACTACTACTGAGTGAAAGCTGAACACCATTCAACTTGTTGACATGTGTGAATATTATCTCCATATGTCTCAGACTCTAATTTTAATTGATCGTGCTAAAACATAAAGAATAATCAGTGCCATAATACAGGCTTTGATTATTATCAGAAGGGCATAGGATCAGTTATAGAAACATATAGAATAATGCTCTGTAATTTCAGATTCCGACAGTCTGATTGAAGATTACTGAAATGACACATTGATATTAACAAGGCATGACCCTGTTGAATTGTTTTGGATGGTATCAAAAAATGCACCAGAATTTCCATGGGGTTATGGTTCAGTTGCACATACCACACGCTCTATGCAGGTAGCCAATATAGTTCAAAAGAGGCAATCAATGCACAGTTCAGTGCCCAAAGTCTGTATGATGGCTACCTGAACATTAGGCATCGGCAAGACATACATCAAAAACAAAACAAAAAAAAAATCGCTTTTTAAAAATGTTCTTTTCCACAATAATAAATCTTATGAAGTCTTAAAATGTTCCTGATAACATAGTTTTCTTAACCTAGCTCTATAAATCACTAACCTTTCAACATTTCAAGATACAAAACACTACATTCTTGAGGAACAGTTTGGCCTTTACTTCAACTAACTGTTTTTCCAAGCTGTCTCCGCACATAAAGCAAAGCAGTGAACATTCCTTTGCCAAACACATTTAATCTTTTCAATGACACCCAACACTAAACTCGCGGTCTTCAGGACACGAGCTCCTGAGAGAAAAGGTTCAACTGGTCTTGACACAAACCATTACTAGATAAAACGAGATTGACTGTGGCATTGAAATTCACTTACTCCAACTGGGAAATGAAACATGCGAAAGTTAATACTTTTATTCATTCCTTCAGAAAATGAGTTCACATCGATTCCGGGTCGGCGCAGTTCAAACATCCAGATCGGTCCCTGTCACAACATATAGAAACCCCTCACTGTGTGATCTGATGAAATTTTGATGGTGGATGTGTTGTGTTGGCTTGTATTAGATATGTCTATGATTTTCAAAACCCCAATGAGGCTGTGAGAGGATGTGTACTTCCCTTCACTACCCACAGATTCAAACCTCAGAGAGGCTTCAGTTATTGGCCTGTATCACAGTGCCCCCTACTGGCAGAAAAACTCTGATAGCAGCACCTCATGTGGAATGATGACAGGTAACACATGTGAATAAATTATTCTTACAAGCTAAACGAGGACTGTGGCATGCAAAGTGGACAGGGGGAAAAAGGGGTATAATGAGATATATCATCACGAGAGCCAATTATAAATACAACCTAATGTTCTGTTGTGGTCTACATGTCTTATGTACTTACAGTAACACAATTTTAAACAGTTTTATTCTATTCAGCTAATTCATATTTCAAGAACAATTAGAATAAACCATTTTAGTTGTAAACTTGTTTCTCAGAACTAATCAATTAAGATGCAGACTAAAGCAACGTATTAGATGGAAACATATATGTTACTGAAGAGGTGAAAACCTTTGAGTTTAATTTTTAGATATTTACAATCAAGATATTTATTGGTTGTTTAAATGCTCACCAAAGTAAGTTTAGGTATTATAGAGTCCCACTGAGAAACTGCACCGACTATACATTTATGGCTGTATATCTAAGTCACATCTCAACAATGACAATACATATGTCCAATGAGCAAAACTCTATTTTCTGCAAGTCATTTGAGATAAATAAATATTATATTAGAATTATATCAAAAACTCAATGTGTCCATATAAACTGGCCATTCAATGAATTTTGTGCTTGACAGAAAATCAATCAATTCCAATTCTGAAGGGGAAAAAAAGCATTAGTAATTCATCAGATATAAACTACCATACATTTTCTAGCTTCACAAAGGCAAATAGTGGATTTTTTTTTCTAGTTTAATGTCGTCATAAATTATCGGCATGAATACTTTGTATTTCTTGGCTGTTTCCAGAAAATGCAAGAAAAATGGTCTCTGATACTTGTAGGCATTTGCCATTATTTTTGATGAAAATTTCTAACACCTTAACACTTTTCCTGCAGGGATAAATACACATCAACACCTCTCCTTGCATGTTTGTGGTACTCTTTCTCCAAAGAGCAGTCAAATAACAAGTTCACATGGTGCAGGTGACAGATTCCTTGTGCTGACTTGGTCTAGCAATAGAGAGCAGGAATATCTTTCCTCTAGGTTTGGCAGCTTGTTCAGTGATGATTGTCGGAAGGTAGCAATATACCCTTGACCTGCCATCTCTGATTAGCGATTAGCCGCTTTAGAGACCTTGAATTGTGGTACTGCTAGCAAAGAGCTATTCATATTTTCTGGTGAGAATGCGTCACATTAATTGGGGCTTATTTTCTCTGTGCTGAAGGACACTGACATCAAGCCACATTCAGCTGCAAAAATTTCAGACACCACTGAACCAATGTTGATTGTTGGTTTGACACCGTGTTTTTCCTAATTACAACAGACAGAATAATAATACTAGTGCAGACAGCCTGTCGAGGCCAGTGTGTGTATTTCTGGACCTACATGGTGAAACAGAATTGTCAAGAACACACGTGTGTCCATACACTTACTTCTGAACCCATACGTGTCAATTAACCTCTGGCTAATTTTAAAAATCCAACTATTTTCCCCAGACATATCTCAATGAAATCAACAAAAGACCAAAGTAATAAGAGAGTAATGTCTTGTTGCCAGTGAAGGAAGATCATTTAGAAATCTCACAGCTTACTCCTGATCCAATAAAGTCGGCAAGTGTGGTGCTGTATGCACAAATATTCTACAGAGAAATGTTATCATTCTCTTTAGCAGCAATAACAGCCTCCACCGGTGTACTTATCACATCCTTCTCCCTCTATCACACCCTTCATCTCAAATAATACTACTACTTAAAACATATCTCTCTCTCTCTCTCTCTCTCTCTCTCTCTCTCTCTCGTCGTCTATGTCACACAGCAAAGTGTAAACTCATCAAGGTTATCTCTTACGAGTGCATCATCTACCATACATAAACATACACAACCACACATTGTTAAAATATAAGATATTATTCTGGTAATAAATTGTTGCTTTGGCAACAGACTTTACAACAAGATACATAATGTGTATTGTGTCCTTTTGGTACTTTGGTTGAACCTTGCTGTAGAAGCTCTTTGGTTCAACGGGGTCACTAGGGTAGGTAACATTTGTCATGAGGCAGGGTGCTTAGTGAGTGAAGGCCATTCACACACTCACGATTACCTCTGTCACTTAGCACATTGTGCAGTTGATATCTAAAATATAAAACCAGTTTACTAAACACCACAGAAATCCCTGAGAATCCAATGTGTGTTTTTGTCAGCACAAGATTAAGAAAAAAATCATGCGTATACTGCACTGTCTGTTCCTACCTCTCAAGCTGCTAGAGCATCTAAACCACCAGCAATGCCATTAGTGAAAACAATGTGCCCAGAGTTTCTTTTGATAATGAAATGTCATTGGAGTCTGTTGTAGCTCTCATGCTGGTATGAGCGCCCACCTGTGTCTAAGTATGTATCAGAACACCCCGGAGGTGACTGCATCGGATTCTACAAGGTACCACCACGTTCGGAGCACAATGGTGCACTGGCTGTTCTGCTGTGGGGCCCTTGGTACTTCTCTAATAATCTACCCAGCATGTGTTTATCTTTGTTGGACCAGGTTGTGTGGAGGAGGCGGTCGGGAAAGGAAGGCAGACAGAATCCTGCCAGCCTGCATGTGAGAAGCCCGCAAATCCAGAGGGACTGCTGGCTTTGTGTGAGCATGTGTTTGTGTGTGTGTGTGTGTGTGTGTGTGTGTGTGTGTGTGTGTGTGTGTGTGTGCGTCTGAGAGACAGAAGTGGCAGCAATACAGTTATGCCAACATGAGTTATGGTCTGACTTACACAGACACACACACACACACACACACACACACACACACACACACAAAACATTTAATTGCCAAAAAAAAAAGTCTCTCCCGGGCTCCATTGTGTCTAATGTGTTCAACGTTAATCTTACCCTTTGGGGACATTTGCTGTTGTGTTAATTACACACCACCAGGAGCCCTCATTAACACACATACAAATAAGTGCACACACCAGCACACACACACACAAACACACTATGTACACAACTTAGGTGGAGCGAGTAGAAGCGTAGATTAAGTGAGGCAGTCCAGTATGGGAAAAGCAAAGCTAATGAAGCATTTACAGAGATTGGGGTCATTTGAGACTTGCCTAAGGTTAAACCGTCTCCCACACCTTTAATGAACAAACCCAGCCTCAGATGTAGAGAGGGATTCATGGGCCCGAGTGACCAGCGTGCCCTGCTTAGTCATCCGCTACACCGCTAGCTCATCACATTCTGGCACAGGCCTTTGCTTCCACCACTGTGCTAGCTTTGCTGTGGCTAATGCCAGTAGAGTAACGCAAGCTGCAACTGTGACACACAAACAATTAACCCCAGAGTATTTTCGCTGGCCCTCTTGTCCGCCTGTTATCAGTACTCATTACGGTCTGCTGCATACTGCATCCATTAAAACTAGGGAAAGCTAAGGAAACATTAACAAAAAACTAAACAACACATTCTACTTTTGTTTGTCTCACTCATTTCAAACTACTTTGGGGAGCACAAAAGGAGAGTATTGTGAGGCCACTTGTTTTTTGCACTGGAAGCACCCTCCCGGAAGGCAGACAACCAATGTCAGGGGCAGAGTAATGGGCTACAAGGTGACCCTTATGCCCCAGTCATTCTCTAATGTTTGCCTCACTGCGGGACCTCTAATTGCATCACAGGGGCATTTCACACAACCAATTATAGATAGTCAATTATAGATACAGCTGTAGCAGATTTGTAAAATATGTAAAGCATTTCCTTAGAAGAAATTGCCCCAGATTGATTGGGACAGGTAACTGGAGAGAGAAGGGAATACTTCCAAAATGAAATACCTGGCCATATGCACCAATCAGTATGGAAATGAGGCCGAATGTATGTAGAACTGCACAGTCAGTTTTGTTCTGTAATGTTATAATTAAACCCATCTGTGGAGTGGCTTGTAAGAGGGGCCATCACTTTCAGGGAATACAGAAGAGGTATATCTCAGTGATGCTGTTGAGCAATGTACAGTGTAAAAACAATTACTGACAACAGAGAGATACAGCAAGACAAACAGATCTCCAATAGTCTGTTTGACTCAGTTTCTTAAATATGAATAAGAAAATAATTCGAATGCAAATCATGGTCACACGATGTAACTCATACAGAAGTCAGACAAGACATCATATCCACAAGGTAGGAAACGTTCACATTGCTATTCTTCCAGCTGAAGTCTCCATTTCAGTACGGCTGAACTTTAATAAAAAGTGTAATATGTTCTTCACATTCGCATCAGACATTAAATATCCAATGCGTTTCGCTGCTTAGTATGATTAAAATTAAAATCAAGGCGTATCAAACCTCTAAGGTTAATTTGTCTTACACAGTACGCCTGTGGTGTCTTTCCATCTTGGGGATGCCTGTGGCCTCAGAAAGGTTAATAAGCTGCTTTACCTCAGCCAGAGATGGATTGGAAGAGAGTTGGAAAGGTGAAAAGAAAGGCCAAAAGAGCAAAAATACCTTAATGCAAATCCACACAGTCAAAGTAATCTGTCTAGTCTTTAAAACCATCGGCTCCCCTGCTTAACAGTCTCCAAGCACGACTGGACCTGTACTTTCCATGAAGCGAAACATTTATACATGGACTTGACATCCGTCAGCCCTCATCTAGCGATGAGCAACTGGGGTCAAAGGTCTGGACAGAATGTGAAGATGATGAAATACCTGCTGGAATACATTGTTCAGTGATCTACCTGCCCATTGTGGATTTTAATGTCAACAGAGTCAATGTTTCATGGAAATGTGCTTGATTCGGTGTAGCGTTATGACTGGCTTCAGTGTGCTTATGTATACAGTAAAAGCAAATGCAAAATTCCCATGACCCTGTCTCTATCCTGAACTGTTACTGATGTAGTTTCCATTTACTTGCTTGTGTGGGTGGAGAAAAAGTGCAATAACAGTGCAATACCACTGAAAGACCTACAGCTTAACATGGCTAAGTCTGAGTGTAGCTTCACAGCAGGCCCAGGCACCCTCAGAGTTTGTGAATTCTGTTTGTTTGGACGATAAAAGATCGGACCAAAGGCAAACAACAAGCCAAAAACAACATTAAAATAATGGTTCACACTTACAGCAGACCTGTTCAGTCCTCTGCATATTTATCACCATACAGCATTAGATTTTTTCTGCCGTGTTTCAACAGTATACTGTGTGTTTAATAAAACATGGTCAAAAGGAGAGCACAAAGAAGGAAACAACCTGCAAATGCTCCAATTCAGAGAAAGTCTTCCCCATCAAGGCTTCTGCATTGCAACAATAAAAAACACACAGCCACGTGATTTATCTATCATTTTCAAAACAGCACCTGTATGCCTTGCTCTCTCGATGCAGCATGTCAAATTTTAAATGATCATTTCACTATTTATCTTCTTCATAGGAGGCTTCAAGAAGACAGACAAAAGGAAGTATCACATATGGATAATAAAAATAAATTTGTTCTAAAATAACCACACATGCTTGTTAGATGAGCGGATTCATTATCAGAAGCTTTGAAAAGATATGTTTGCCATCCTTTCTCATTTAAGAAAGACAGAATTCAGGACAGCAGAACTTAAAGTGAAGAAAAACTTGAATTTCTTTTACTTTTCAAAAAAAAAGAAGAACAGATTAAAAAACTTAGACTGAGATCGAAAACAGAAAAAGAGACAAACATTCATACAGACAATGAAATACAGACAGATGTAAAATATGTATGCTGTGGATACTGTAGCAAGACAATGATAAGAGAAAAAAGAGGGGAAGGTTCTGACTTTAAGTTCAAGGAAGATGACAAGGAGAAAAGGGCGGTGAAGAGTACAGAAAGAGACAGGATGGGAAGATGGGGAAGCAAGCGCAAGAAAGGGGAAATAAATAAAAGGTAAAAAGCAAAGGCTAACTGTACCAATGTGTGTATCCTGAAGGGAAACTGAGAGAAGTGCAATGGACAGCTTATGTGCCCGACATGGAGAGGTGGTGCTCAGTCCTCTCAAGGGCCAGAGAAAAGCTAAATAGCTTTAAATAGCTTTCTATCATACTGGATATGCAGATGTGACACACATTAACAGTAATTTTCATGTATATTCTTGGACTGCACTCTTCCTTTCTTGTTGCGCTTTGCATTGATGTGATTTTAGTTTCAATGTGTACATCACTTTTGTTTTTAAATATTGTTGTATCCATTACTTGTCACAGTCAACCGTGGGAATACAACAAAAACAGAAAAGGGATTGCCTCATTTTACTTGTTTTGCAGAAAGAAATACAATATTATTGGTGAACAAAGACACATGAAATGTCAAATGCTACTTAGACCAGTGGTGCAAAGCTGAAGTTACTTCAGTAATGAAATATTCAGGACACCTAAATCATACAAGATAGCCACATTAGCATATTGCTAAGTTAGCTGCCTCAGAATCACTAAAGCCTATGAGGCTATATTTTATTAGCATTTGACTAACATATTTTATTTCCATACCTATTATGCAAAAACAGCAACAAATCAAAGCTCAATATCAGACTTAAACAGTTACAATAGTTATTAAGTTCTAAATTCTAGTGGTCCCAGCTTTAAAAAATGCCCTTAAGTGTCACTCTGTTTTATTTTTATTTTGTTTTTTTTACTTTTCCAGGTGACTGTGGATCACAATCTGTAATCAGGCTGGTCTGTCTACCTTACTCTCTCTTTCCCTCATCTCAACCTTTTCTGTCTGTGCAGTAATTTACCTTGCTGTGGCGTGAGAAGTCATGATTGTTTATATTCAAGGAGGCACCATCTTGAACACGCAGGACTCTGATTGTTTACCCATCCTGCATGTGACATCACTTGTGTTGCTCTCTTTCCCCCAGTGCTCCTCCGTCTCCTCTCCGTCCCTTTCCAGCCAGATTGGCTGTGGAGTGTCACCCCCTGGCCCACTTGTAGTCACAAACCAATTCCACCAAAGAGGCTCAAAGACAAATTAAACTTAATGCTATGTAACAAACTCAGCGGGCGACGGCGCACTGTCAGGCATTGTGTTAGCCAGTGGAGAAACTTGTGTGCACTTTTTGATCTGTATGGAAATCATGAGTCAACATGGAGCCAGATTCAAAGCACATTTGGAGAGGTTGGAGTTAGAGTGCAAAATTGAGATACTAGTAAAACATCTGCAATTACAAGTGATGAATTCTGTTAACTGCGTGGCCGACAGAGTTTGTGTTCGATCTCATTTAAGAGGAGATTATGAAATACAGCAGGTGGTTGAGCTGTAACAGCTTGAAAAACAAACTGTGTCTACAGGCCTATCAAAGAAAAAAATAAAATAAAATACCATTGCTAAAGTAGAACAAAATCTATCCGCCCCTGAAATTAATACCTGGCAAGAAAAGTGAAAACAAAGCTGTATAAGTTGCTAATGGAATGTTGAGTGTCACTGAATCACTCTGAATAGATCTGTGCAAAGGCTGCCACTATAGAAATGTATGAAGAAATCAGAGCAATAGAAAATATGTTTTCATTATCTTGTGATAATTATTGACAAATCTGTACATTTCAACCACTTTCCACAAATATTTACTCTTAAAAACTAGTAAAAGCAACATTTTATTAAAAACTTTCACAGACCTTTTCCCATTCCTCACATGCACCACTCAAAAATGGCCAATCCAGTGCAGCAACACATCCACACAGTGAACCATTGCATATCAAGTATTCCCAATAAAACTCACTGCTCTTGTACTCAGTACTTCTGAGCTGGATTAGATATGCACTTCATATTCTGCTGTCTGGGATCATGGGGGTGAGTTAATGAAGCTCCACTGGGGCTTTTCCATGGGAAAAGCTGACATTGTCCTCTGTTTAAACACAAGTCCCATTGTTAATAAGCATCCTATCACTCAATTAGGCAGGCATACAGACACTGAATGCTTACTACCGGAGGACGGACACACACACACACACACACACACACACACACACACACACACACACACCTCGCAAAACGTACACAAACTGAACACATCCAGCCTTTAGTTTAAAAACTAAATATCACTTTTGAATATTTTAGACTGATATAACAATGTTATATCAGTCTAATGTTAATGTATATATTATGCATGATATAACAAATACGGTCATACTGGTAAATGCCATGTAATGGAAATGCTGAGAGAACATGGTCAAGATACTCCAACACAATATGCTAAGTTTAACATTTAACTATTATCTAAAGGAATTAAGTTTTTAACTGATAAATTCAGGCTGAAGTTCAGGAAACATCCAACTTCTTGTGGGTAGTCAGTGTGCTTTTGTTTGTGTATAGTCACATCATAGACTTTGTTGTCTTAGTGTCCTTATTTTAGACTTCATCTGTATTCAGTGTGTGCACACTTGAACCTAGGTTTCTTGGTTGTCTTAAGTATTGTTGACAGAACAGTTCTAGACAGAACAAACTTACTTTACCATAAAGATGTAGAAAATGCTTGTACAATAGTAACAAACAAACGGTTAAAGAAAAGGGGTTACTGAAAAACTGAGACAAAAATATATAGTCCGAGGGTCAGCGGAGAACTAGATTAAAAACATGACGTAACCCAAACATGTGTTAGCTCAGGTTATCCAAGGGAGTGAGCTAGGAGAAAAAAGAAATAAAATATGTAGATGCACAGGGGATATTTATTTTTGAAGAGACAGATTTATAGGTACATTACAGTGTACCTGAAGGCACATAAAAGTTAGCAGGGTGTAGACTTGGGAGGCTGGAAGCGGCAGGTATCAAAGAAAGCTAATATTCAGAGGGCTAAAGTTAAAGTGCACTGTGATAGCCAGAATGGCTCTCATCTGAGAAGAGAAGATTAAAATCAGTGGGACATCACAGCAAGGCAATATGAAGTAGCAATGAAAGGAAATCTCGCTCGCTCACTCGCTCGTGCTCCCTCTCACAGACACAGACGCACACGCACATAATATAGTCTCCTACAATAAACCAATTACTTGTCATTAATATTTAAGGGACTAATTTCCATTCATATGTGATATATTAAAAATGTGCAGGGATGAGCAAGGAAAAGGGCTGACCCTGAGAGTGGGCTGGCTGCCCCAAACAGAGAGAAATGAACATCAGGGTGTTTTGTGTTTTATTGAGACAAATTGAGTCTCCTGCCTGTGCCAGCAATTAATGGCCTCCCTTCTAAAATGAGGGAAATAGAACCATTTGAGGCCTTTCTTTTCCAAAATGGGATCATGTCCTCTTTGGTTTGCTACAAGTAATAATGGACATTTAATCCAGAATGCATGATTTACTGGTGTGAGGAAAGGTCTTGGTCATCAAAATAATTCACCAAAGGGAAGCATCTCTCCACTCGCAGACACTGATGACAGTTTACAAAATTAGTATGTGGTGAAATGCCAATTGTGATCCTGTTTGTGGGAGACTGCAGCTGTTAAACAATGAGCCTGAGAGAGTGAGAGTGAGTGTATTTTTTACTAGGCTGGCCCGGACGCCAGATGGACATCATCATGTCCAAAGAGATGATTTCAGAAGCATGCAGAGAAAGACGAGATAAGAGAAAGAAAAAAGAGCGATGTCAGGAGAAGAAAAGCCCAGGATAAAGATGCAGAGGAAGCTGCCTTGGCGGATGCTCCCTCCTCTCAATTAACAGAATCAGTAATAAACAGTCTTCTTCTCCAGGGAAACATGGCAAACCATCAAGCCTGACTTACCAACACTTTGACATACAACATATCAAAAGCTTATCGTTGTACACACGCTATTAATCCAAAGAAGACTATTCCACAGTGTGCTGCAGTGTCTTGGGTTGAGCTTAAACTCATTAGCCTTTATTACATTGTGACTATCAGAGAAGGCAGAGCTCCAACAGTAGTCTTGGGATACTTTCAAGAGCAACAAGCTTTTTAAAAGGTTTCTATCAACAATCCATATTGTTAGTGAATGAATACAGCTTAACAGGATTAAAATATTTTGAGTGGCATTCATTGTTGCTACACTTGCTACTGTGTTCTGTGAGCCAAACCTTGTTTCCATAGACGTGTATTGAACATGCACTGTAGAGCCCCAAGCACACAGTGTGCTGGTCAGCAACAGTTTTCTTGCCTGACTGAGAGGTTACCGAGTGTCGTGTGAGGTGGCCGACGATGCGTGAGGGTGTTTGATCTGGTGGCCAGGTCAACCCTGATGTTAACAGAGTTATTAGGGGACTTATTAGGGAGAGTCACAGAGCCAGCTAAACCCCCCACTGATTCCATCATTACTACGGTTGTGGCAGGGTCATTACCGCCCTGCTGCTGGGGCTTTGTAGCAGGGATTGAGAATCTGCTGGTGTGCACACCACATTGGCTCAGTGGGGAGAATGT
>LKNJ01003229.1:0-47846 GCA_002120245.1 Maccullochella peelii | reverse complement strand
AGATTAAAAATGACTATTTGCAGCCCTTGAGTAATTTAAAAAGACTGTTAAAATCGCGCTTTAGGACTGTTGATAGGCAGCAGGCCTATCGTTGGTGCCAGCGTAGACAACTACATTCCTGGTGGGAGGATGTTTAATCAGGAGAAACGGGATCTGCTGGACTGACGGCTCGAGGCGGCGACAAGGGTCCATCAGACTCCGGGGACGAAGGGTGGTTGATGACTCTTAACAATATATTCATCAAATCAGATGACAACAAGTCATCATAACAATGCCTTAATAGAACACAGAACCACATACTGGGCTTATTACTACTGCACATGTAAACACATGTCACTACTTTTAAAAAAATCTATTTATTGTTTTGAACTTCATTTGTAATTTGTATTCTGCAAGGCAGAAGACATTATATGTATATTCACTCTCTTTAAGGATATAAACGATATCTTTGATTGTTTTTCTGACCTGGTTGCTTGGAAAATCAAGAAAATATATATTTAATTCCTCATCCCGCCTAAAGCTAAGTTATGAATGAGATTTATCCATCCAATCAATTTCTAAGCTTTAAATTTAACATACAAATTGGTTTTTGTCAGTTTTTCTTCACTGCCTGAGAGTCTGAACTCAGGGCAAAGAAGGACAACCTTCCACAACGTCATTTACCCGCGACGCACGGGCTATTTCACGCCGACACGTTACTGATGTGAATGTTGTCGAAGCTCTTAATAAACTGCGTGTTTACCTGGTTTTATAGTTTGTACAATGGCCTCTAAACGAAGGCCGGGTGAGAGTGAGAAAACGGAGAAGAAGAAAAAGAAGAAGAATTGTGAAGAAACCGCTGAACTTTGCTCAGTTGTAGAAGACGAGCAGGTGAAGGGAGCTGTGAAGGAGGCATGGAGTCAGAGGACTCGCTACAACCAGGGTCAGTGAAGCAGGAGCCCACAAACCTGAAACTCACACTTCGTGACCTGACAGTCAGTCAGAGATGGAGAGCAGATCTACAGATCTGTCAGGTTGTCGGCCATGAGCCAGTTAGCTACAGTGTTTGTTTAACTTTGTGTCCTGGTTTGTCTCTGGGCTCGTTGCTCTTTGACACATTGAAACATTGCTAAATCATAAACATAACAGCAAAGCAAATGTACGTGAGGCAGATGGCCTTTTGAAGAAGTAACGCACATAGAAAACCCGACTGATTTAAACGGCTAAAACCATCATCCGCTGCTCAGTACCTGACCACATTATGTTTTGTTTTTTCCGTTGTGTTTTGGTGGTGTGGTTGTTTTCACGGCCATCTAGTTGTGCACCTTTGACAACTTTAACCAGCTTAATCATGAAGACACACATTTAGTATCCTTTCTATACCTAGACAGATACCAGTAACTAATACTTTTGCAAGTAGTGACAGTTGGTCAGTCTCTTTATTGTTATTTTGGTATTTTATGCATTTTTTTCTTTAAATTTGACAATGTTTTCCTTTTTATAGGGATGGGTGATATGGATAAAATCCTCTCTTACAGTACATGTACTGTTATGTCACAATATTCATACATATTATGATGTAGTGATTTTTCTGATCAATTAAGAAACTGTTTATGGATAACATAACCAGACAGGAACTTCTGGTTTTGGCCATTATTGCTATAAAACAGTCCGGCTCATTGATTTGCAGCATTGTCCACAATTATCTAATAAATCCAGAGATATTAAAGCGGCACAAACAGAATGGTAGACAAATGTATATCCTTTCATGTCATATTTGCCAACCCTACCTTCTAATATGTTGAAAGATCAGATCCGAGTTGATAATTTTTTTTGTGTGTTTTATTTGATATCGCCCCACTTCAATGAAATATGTGTGTGCTGTATGTATGTAACTTTTAGGTTTAGGTTTTGTGGCTGTAGCGGCCCTGAGATGTTAGCAGAACCTTGGCAAAAGCAGAAATGAGTTATTTGTCAACATCTTAGGCAGAGACATGACCTTTTTTTGTTTATGTGCAGGTGATCTGGAGCTGGACTGCCACCCTTTCCCTCACTGCATCATCAGGAACTTCCTCTGCAGCGAGTCCTTCGTAGAGAACCTACAGAGAGAGCTGCTGGGGCTCAACTTCCACGAGAAGTCAAATGATCTGTACAAATTTAAACAGGTGTCTATCAAACTGATCGTCTCAGTGATTCATTCCAGTGGGTTTGTGTTGTTGTCTTCACTTTGTCGTTGTTTCCATACAGTCGGATGACTTGAGGAAGAGAACGGAGCCACATATCGCAGGACTGAGGTAAAAAAATAGCTTGTGTTTCTGTACTGTATATAACAGACCTAACATATGTTGGTATGAGGCTTTTTTGCAGCAGAGTTATTGAGTAAAATAGGACAGATGTGGAGAAAGGTGGAGTGTGGATAATGGTTGGTGTTCAGACAATTTGAGCTGTTCTCTCAGCATGAGCTACAAGTGGAAGAAAAGTACTTTGAAGTGAGGCTGCTCGTTCTGTCAGGTGGGAAATGAGCTGAAAAAGCTGCTTTTATGCATATTTATACCACAGGTTGTCTGTTCTGATAGACATCACATTACATTAATTTGGTAGACTCAATAAATCAATTTTCACACACAATTTTACACACTCATCAGGAGCAAGTTGGCGTCTTATTGTCTTGCTCAGGAGTCAGTATTGAATCACCAATCCAACAGTTAACAGCCAGTTAATCTCTACAGCTGTCCCTAATAGATGATTCCTACCAGACAGAAACACCAACTTTTAATTAAAGCACATTTTACCTACTGGTTGTAATCAATATTTCCTACCTGACAGAATGACCTGCCTTTCTCTAAAGTCAGGTTATGTTATTAGTTGGTCATTCTGATTTTGATTTTGTTGCTCTTTTTTCCCACTTGACAAAATGAAATGCATCACTTAAGCACATTTCATCTGTTTTGATAGATACCGTATGTCCTGCCTGACAGTATGAGCTGCCTCACTTTAAACCACTTTTACTCAACTGGTGTCTCATCCTGAGAGAACATGCTGCTCTGTCCCACAAATATATTCCAAAAATATTCAACAAAGAGACACTTGACATAGATTCATGTCTATCAGATCTCTCTTGAGGGAATTACATTTCATATCTAGAATTCGACAGGGCAAATTCAGTATTTGTCATCAGTGTCTGCATTGTTAAGTAGGTTAAAATAAGTATGTTTATGTGAGCAGCAAAGGAAGCCAAGTGGTGGTGAGACATTTGGGGGTTTATGTATCAGCTCCACCAGGTGGAGCCAGAGGTTACATCTGACTCCTAATTAGTGTGTTTCCTTCATTTAGTGCTGTTGATTCTGAAAGGTAGCATTAACATTTGACATGTTAGGACTGAACAGTAAACTCAATGGAAAATGGATTTAGCTGCAGTAAATCACCTGTGACCCAAGGTGATCCCTGTTAAAGCGGAAAGATTCTTATTCAGGCTGGTTACAGTGCTGAACTTTGCAGTGAACACAAAGCTAGCAGACTGTAAGTTATTATAGTAATATAAATGTTGGGGCTTTCAAACAAATTACTAAAAATAAGTCTTTTATTGTAGAATTATGGAGCTGCAGTAAGAGCTGCCAATTCTGACAAGAAGTTCAGTGTTTGAACCAAGTCCAAGAAAAATTAAGATCTCAACGTATAAATCAAGACCACTATGAGCTGGGTGTCGCCTCTGAGACTCCTACATCACCCAGATAGCAAAATAATGTACAAACCTTTCCTTTATTTAGAAATAATGTGCAGTTTTTTAAATTACCTTTATGATGAGCTGTGTTTACAGTGGAGCACCATCTAATTTCTTCTAAGTACTTATTTGTGATTATACGGTGCTACACCTACTGAAGAAATACAGCCCTGGAGAATAAATACCATAATTAGATACACAACAACGGCCTCCTCTTGTGATCATCTATTATTTATGTCCCAACAAAATGTCATGGTAGGATTGAGCAGTCGAACAATCTGTCTGTGTGGCGAGGCTTAGACAAGGTTAAAGGTTCAGCTTTATAGTGATTGTCATTACAGTACAGGATTGCACAATGAAATGCAGATCACATTTTTCTGCGTTTTCAGGGCAGCACTGTTTGGGCGTTTCCGTTCCTGGCTCGGGGAAGTGTTGGGGGTTGAATTGGAGCCCAAAGTGGATATTTCTTGTGCTAGATATGAATACACAGGTGAGCTTTGTTTAAAAATCTTGCTGGAAGGACTAGGTGGTATTTTTAGGCTCTGATGAGATTTTTGATGACTAATCTCCTGTAAATTTTCCTTTTTATTTATATAAATTATTATTATTATCCCCCCCCCTCGCCCCTGCGGGCGGTCTATTACTCCTTCAAGCTTGGGTCCTGCGCAGTATCTTAGCTGTTCCTAGCACTGCACTCTTCTGGACAGAGATCTCGGTTGTTCCTGAAATTTGCTGGAGCCACTCTCCCAGTTTGGGGGTCACAGCCCTGAGTGTTCCTTTAGTCTAGATGTTGGGTTTCGAAGAATCCATAGGTCCCACATCCTCTGCATATAACCCCTGTCGCTGGGTTACTTGTGTAGTAGCATTCCAACAATTCCTTATTCTCTGCTCTTGTCCATGAATGTGTATATGTGTGTATGCACACACACACACACACACACACACACACACACACACACACCCACACACACCTTCTCTCTTGTTTCTAGATGTTCTTTTGTGTCATGATGATGAATTGGAGGGGAGGCGCGTTGCTTTCATCCTGTATCTCGTGCCGCCGTGGCAGAGCAGTGACGGAGGAACCCTCGATCTTTACACAACAGACAGTGAGTATCCCACTTTGTGTGTGTGTGTCTGTGCTTTTAGACAAAAGAAGTCTTATCTTATGTATAATCTTCATCTTTGTCATCAGGTAATTTCCAACCGCAGAGTATCGTGAAGTCGCTCGTACCCTCTTTGAACACACTTGTCCTCTTTGAAGTTTCTCCCGTCTCCTTTCACCAAGTAAGAATAACCGCTCCTGCCTTTTGATCACTGTTGTATCTGTGATTGCAGATCGATAACATGTGTTGTGTTTGTCCAGGTGTCAGAGGTTTTGACAGAGGACAAGTGTCGTCTGTCTCTGAGTGGCTGGTTTCATGGGCTGTCTTTGGAACGTCCTCCTCGCCACGTAGAGGCCCCCGTCCCACGGAGCCCACACTTACCGAGAGATGTGAGTTTGGTCAAATGTGCACAAAGATGTGTACTGTTATTTACCTTCATAGGTATAGTTCGAAATTTGAGGGAACACACTTATTTGCTTTCTTGTCGAGAGTTAGATGAGAAGATTGATACCACTCTCATATCTGTCTGTTAAATATGAAGCTACAGCAAGCAGCCGGTTAGCTTAGCTTAGCATAATGACTGGAAACGGGGAAATGGCTAGCCTGGCTCTGAACAAAGGCATCAAAATCCACCTTCCAGCACCTCTAAATCTCACGAATGAACATGTATTATCTTGTTTGTTTAATCTGTTTTAAAAACCGAAAGGTAAAAATTACATGTTTCAGGTTATGGGGGTTTATGTGCCGGACTCTTTCTTGGCCGGGTGTAGTGACTTCTTGAACAGGAGCTAAGTTAATCGTCTCCTGGCTCCAACTTCATATTTAACAGACAGATGCAAGCGTGGTATTGATATTCTCGTCTAACTCTCAGCAAGAAAGTAAATGTAAATGTATAAAGTTTCCCAAAATGTCAAACTATTCCTTTAACGGACAGCCTACGATCTGCTCACATGTGTTTGTTGTTTTCGTCACAGGAAACCTTGCTGCTGGACTGGGTCAATCCAGTCTACCTGGACATATCCTATCAAGAGCAGATTCAGGAGGAGTTTGAGGACAGCTCTGAAATTCAGCTCAAAGATTTTCTCAAGGTAACTCCTTACTCGTTTTTTTCTGCTTTGCACGTCTCCACTCGTTCCTGTTGGCTGATCGTGTGTCTGTCCTACAGGAGGAGAAGTTCAGGGAGGTGAGTGAAGCACTGCGACTCACTCAGATTCAGTGGACAAAGAGAGGTCCACCCAATAAGAGGTGGGGCATGTTTCACAGATCATTTCACTTTTTTTTATGTGTTCTGTGGGGAAGAGCGTATGTTAAGATTATATGCACTGTATGTGTGTGCATTTAGATGCCATGAAGTGGCTTCTCTCGACACCCTGCCTCAGTGTGTGAGTGCATGTTGGGAGCTGCTTCGTTCAGAGGCTTTCTTCCTGCTTCTCTCCAACTTCACCGGCCTTCGATTGCACTACCTGTGTCCTGCTGATGATGAGGATAAAGGTGAAGAGAAAGAAGACATACGGGATGGAGAAGCCACGGGGTCTTCAACCGAATCACCATCAGCAAATACAAGCAGAGAGAAAGGTTGTTTGTCAGTTTGAGTTTGTCTCTTCAGCCACAAGTCTCTATACAGCAGTGTGTGTGTGTGTGTGTGTGCGTGCGTGTGTGTTTTGACCTTTGTTTGTTCTTTAGAGCTGAGCACACCTGTGTGTTGTGGTGAGCTGCGTCGATGGTGTCATGGCGGCTACACTCTGTTGCATGATGCAGAGGCAGCACGAGCAGAGTATGCTCTGGACCTTGTTTTGCCTTTTGGCTGTGCAGGTGAGTCCACATGTACACAAACACACACACACACACACACACACACACACACAGTAAGAACAAATTGTCAATCAATATTGTGACTGTTACAAAACTTTGTCTTTCATAGACTGGCAGTCAGAGTTTGGGGGCTTCACGTGCTACGTTGCTAATGAAGAGGATGAGGAGGTGAGTGTTGATCACAGTACAAAGTGTAATTGTACATGTGTGGGAAATTATTGAGTGATTTATCATCATTGCTTTGGTTTCCTCCTCATCGCAGCTTCTGACAGTGTATCCAGAGGACAATTCCCTTGCCCTCGTCTACAGAGACAAAGAAACCCTCAAATTTGTCAAACATGTCAACCACAAAAGCTCCTCTGATCCTGCTGGCAGTTCTACCTGCAGAACATTTTATGACTTCTCTTTTGTGTACTATGAATAAACATATTTATCTATCTTGTGGGTTTCTCAACTTCATCTTTGTTTCATCTTCCTAAGGTGTTGCGTACATATGGACATACCATGAACACATTCACAGATACTGGCCTGCTCCCGGGGAGCTATTTGGGTTTCAGTGTTTTACGCAAAGACACTTTGACGTATGAACAGAAGGAGCTGGGGATTGGATGGGATGGGATGGGATGAGACGGCTCTGTCCAAGACTTTTCCTCTCAGCATTGGGGTTTATCTGCTATTAATGTGGTCAGCGTTAAAAGTGTATTCAGAAAAATATTTTTCTACTCCTCTTAGTCCAGCTGCTAATGAAAACATGATGTAATAGTTTGGTTCACTGAAGGACTGTGTGTAAAGTCTGCGCATGCTGGAAAAAAAACCCCTCTGGGTCCTCATCAAATCTCAGATCGTTGAGTATGAGCTGGAAAATAACTCTTGTATTAAAGGATAATGCTGATATCTTTTGATTTGTGTCAGACAGTGGTGAAATCAATCATGACCAAAGAAATACATAAGTATACAAATTTATTTCATTGGAGGCAAATTTTTGTAATTCATTGTTGTGACTTACCTGGTCTGTCAATGCCATATCTGACCTGCTTTGCATTTTTATGGGTTTTCAGCAGCTTGTTTACAACTGTAAACATGAATACAAACAGTTGATATAATAACAGTAAGGATCAGTACACTGCAGAAACACGGGGCCTGTAAGTTTATCACGGGAAAATAGAGGAAATCGATGTAGTCGTTAAAACTGACAGCATAGTGTTGTTGTCATAAAGTACAGTACCACTGATTTAGTCACTTGACCAACTCCTTGATTATTTTATTTCTCGTCAGTTTTACATTAATGATTATTTTTCAGTCATAAAGGAATCACAAAAGGGACACGTTCATTTTAAATATACGTAGGTGAAATGTTTTGCCCTACATTAGATATCTACATTAAAAAAAACACTTCCTTCCTGTCATGACTTTCATGTCGATTTCCACCAATCAGAGCGTCTTTTGATTTCCGCTCAGCCAATGGGAGGCCAGGAAGTTATTACCGTGTCGGTGGGTGTGATCCCACAGGAGGAAGCGTCACCGAAGAATATAACAAAGTTTTAAGGTAAGTTTGTACCGACTTTAACTAAGGATTACTTCACAGTGAATCAGTAAATGACAAGTTAGAAACTGTCCGGTGCTGTGTCTGTTAGCTGTCCCGTAAACACACAGCAGTTCGTTTTGTCGCACCGTGGCCGAAGTTTTACGGCAGTTGTGTCTACTGTACGTGAGGTTCACCAACACGACTTGTAGGCTATTCTCACAATAGTCCACCGAAGTCCTTTTTATCGCTCTAACATAACTCTTTGAAATGTGCGATTTATTAAACAGACCGTTCCTGTCTCCGGTTGGTGGAATCAAACTGTAATGCTGCTGTAAATCTCTTGGTAAATAATTCACACCTGTGGCAGGTAACTAGCTAACTTCACGTGTCGCCTGGGTCGCTTAGCAACCACTTCTGCTGGGCCTGCTGTTTTAAATTCTGGTTACATGTCTTGGCAGAAACATGTACCACTTTGACATAAAAATCACTTGAAATTATAGTACAACCTGGCTGTATTTGTTCTCACCCGAGTTACTGTAACGAAATCTTATCTCCAGAAATACTGCAAAATATATTTTAGCAATACTTGGATTGGTTTTTGGAAAGGACACTAGACATACCAATTTGATGCTCTACAAAACATGAGTAGTTTTACAAAAGCTACCATCAGCCACCAAAAAAACAACCCATGCGAACCTATCCTTTATAGGTTCACATGGGTTGTTTTTTTTGTATGTTAAAAGCATTTACAGTCACTATAATTGTTCCTCTTGACCATACTGGCTGCAAAGAGGTCCTCTCCTCATGTGTAACTGATGGGGATGATATCCACAGTCCTCATTCTGTGCAAAAATCTATTCTAAAGTTCAGCTAAAGCCAGGACGAGGCTTCAGCAGACTGAGTTAGAAAAAGTTGGTGGAATGTCTTGTTGAGGAAAATCCCTCCATGTTGCTCTCTCTCCTCTGCACCTCAGCAGGGAAGCATGTCTGTGAATAATTCAAAGGGAATTTCAACCTGTAACTTTGGAAGATAATGACTTGATTTGTCAAACACAGACAGCTGAAGCCTCATATTAGCCTCAGCTGAACATTTGGATTCATTTTTGCAAAGACTGTGGATTTTGTCCCCCATCAAACAAGCTGGAACCACCTAATTTTGGCCATTTGGCCTTTTTGTTTCTGTTGCTCAATTAACTGACTAATTATTTCAGCACTACAATCACCTATACAAGTAATATACGGTCCTTGTTGTAATTCATTGTTGTCGCTTACCTTGTCTGCTAATTTGCGATGTATAAAACTGACGGTTCCTGTCTCCTCCGGTTGGTCAAATCACACTTGTAAAGCTTTGAATTGCTTTAAGGAAGGCGTTTCTTTGTGGCCAGTATGGATAGGAGAAATGATTACACTGGTCAATAACTCTTTCTATGTATATACACCCTTGTGAGTATTATTTTAAGACACATTTGAAAAATGTGAACCTATCCTTTAAGCCCCTACACACCCATTGTCCACCTACACAGGTGTCTTCATTTACTGTGCCTCTTCTCAGGACTGTGGGTATGTACTGTACAGACCGTGCTTGACTGGCATCTCCCTCACTCTCCTGTTACAACACGGTACAACAAACTTACGCCTCTGTCATAGTAGTACATGGAGTTTAGTGACGTCCTGTAATTCCCAGAATAGCTTTATCCAACTTCAACCCGATTCCCATGTTTTCACATTACTAGTCAGGACACTGATGTGATTACAGAGTTGGTTTTGTGACAAATACTGTGCATTGACAATATATTCATTAAATGTAGCTTGAACAATGTTTGTTTGGTTTTCAGGCACTTGAGATATATATAATGAGCAGAGATCTAATCACTCAGTGTAACTGGAAACAACTGTGTTGCCTTTATATTTAGTACACATTCAGACAAGAAGTGTGAAAATGACACGTTTTACCTGTTTTTCTTCTTCTTGGATTTTCAGAGGTTTACTGTAAACACAAGAAGTGCGACTTTATGTTAACGTTTTTTATTTTATTTTCCTCGACAGCGGTGTATTCACTTGCCTCTAAATAGCATGGATATGAATAAATTATAGGGCTAAGTAAACAATTTGTTAGTGCTAAAAGTCTATTATAAATCAATATTTATCTGTTAGTTGATCAATCAATTCGTCAATCGATCCGAACAACAAGTTTGATGGTAGATTAATAATTGAAGTAATTTATCAAACAGTAATGCCAAAGATTTGCTGGTCTTGCTTTTCAAATGTGAGGAATTTTTGATTTTCTCTGTTTCAAATCATTGTTGATTGATTGTTTTGGACGAGTAATATGAACATTGAGCTCTGGGAAATTGTGATGGGCATTTTTCACAATTTTCTGACATTTTATAGACTAAATGATTACAGAACAGATTAACTGATGCTGAAAATTAGTTAGTGGTGGCCCTACAATTTGTTACATTTGATGCTGTGTGGGTTTCCTTTATTTCAAGCCATCGTCTACGGATCTGTTTAGTTCACATCTCGAGCTGTAAAGCACTAAAGACAACAATACAAAACAGACAACATCTCGCATTATCACAATAAGGTGAATATACTAATTTGTGGAAGCACATCCGTGTGTGAATCAAACATTTTCTTTTCACCTAAATGTCAGACAAGCTGTCCAGGGAATCCTAGAGGTTGCCTTTTGGCAGCAAAAGCTAAATGATATATTTTAAGCTCCTGATGATCACTTAATCCTCACACAGCTGGTGAACCAATCTCGCAGTGTACTTCCAGAGTACCGGTAGATAGGATAGCATATAATTACATACTGGCTAAGTTGTGGAGATTCCTGTAGACCCAGTAGCCAAGCATACTGTGTATTAGTGAAATATGAGGACATGCATATAATCCAGCTCAGAGGATGCTCTTTCCACGCAGAGTGCTCTGCATCCTGTGCATGGAGACAACACCAAGAGTGAGCTTGTGGGCCTCAGTGGTTCATTTGGAGTACAGGAGTTAGGGGCTGGACTGGGGGAGGGGCGGACTGAGATTAAACATGTTTTTATGTAATGAGGGTTTCAAAAGGCGGTTGGGGTAAAAAAGGGTAAAGTGGAGTGAGGCCACAACAACCAGGAACCACTAGGACACAAGTGGTTTTAACTCCAGGAGGAAACGTATTTTTGGTTATATTTAGAGAGGTTATAGGATTTATTTTGCTCAAGTGATTGGAAATAGTATCATCTGCCTCAGAGGAAAAGTATATTGAACAGTTCATCACGTCTCAAGTTCAGAATCTGATATCAGCTGTTTTTGTCACCACATTTATTGCAGGGCTGCAATTAAACTATTGATATTTGTTTTTATTGATAGATTAATCATTTAGTCTGTAATATGTCAGAAAATAGTGAAAAGAGCCTGTCGCAATTTAACAGAGCGAAAGGTTATGAAATAAATGGTTAGGTCCGACCAACAGACGATAGAAAACAGCACATTTAAGAAGCTGAACCAGTGAATGTCAATGAAAATGACTTAAATGATTCCACTCTAACATATTGTATGTTTGCCCCATAAAACCACTCTACTGGGGTCCTTCAAATCCCCACACTTCATTCTAAAGTCTGACATGTTCAATCACTCAAATATGGCATAACACTTTTTACTATGTATTTTTGTTCTACTGAAAATTAATTAAGTTGTCACACTAACGTATAATATTGAATGTAATCATGACTATTGTGAATTGCTATATCCCTAATCCTGTTGATCTTTGTGGGTTTTAATTTTATTTAGGTCTCATGATATCATCATCTAAATGGTTGTAGTATTGTGTAATAATGGCCCTTTTCAAAACATCCTTAAAATTTGTTATAAATGGAACAAAAAAAGCAGTCACTCATATTAAAGTCAATTCTATTGATTCAACCACTTTACAGAGGAGAGATGGATTAAGATGCAACAGTCGTACAGATGTTACAAATATACACAGGGGGACATAAATTACATTGTCAGTCCAACTAACAGTTCACTGACTGCTGGACACACAGTGAGAGCCACATATTGACATACACACTGTGAAGGATAATCAGTGTTTTGGTAATCTGACTTTTGAATGGAGACGATGAACCTGGAAACCTGACGTCTCTGGAGGAAATGGAGGTTAATCTGAGCATTTCATGGGGATGGAAAGCATCCTGATTTCTATTAGAAGGAATTTAAATCTGACAATCTAGAAGATGGTAACTTCTTGACCTTCACAACCGCAAATGTTAGAGGAGGCTGTTTGATAACTTGATAAGTAAGCATATTTAGCTCCACTCAGTCTTGTTATGTATGATGTTATGAAGAGGGACATACCCAAACAAAGTGGAGATAATGATTCTTCTTACAGGATATTTTACAGCGACTCGACACACTTCTTTGGCTTTAACTCATCACCCTATACTTCTTCTGTCTGTTCAGAGAATGGCAGACAAGTCTGTGGATGGTGGGCCATGGACAGGATGTGCGGTCATGTTTCTGCAGTCGCTCTGTCCTGGTGTGAACCTGCTCTCTCTCTACAAAGACCAGCAGGGAAAGTTCATCGTTTTCAAAGTCATCAAGCTGACACTTATAGGTGAGCACTCTAGATAAAAGACAAATGTGTATTTTCTTGGATGTCACATTTATTAATCAGTCTTTTCCATGGTCAGATTCTGCAGGCGGTCTGGGTGGTTATGAGATACTTAAAGTCCATGATGCTGATCCCTTTCTGGGGGTGGAGGTGAAGTTTGTGGATGTGGCAGCATGTCAGCAGTTCCTCGAGAGCTACAGCTCTGGAGCGGTGCGTCAATCCCTCTCCCAACACGCCTGCCGGCTTCTTGCTCTTCCTCAAGAAGTCACAGTGGAAACCCAGCTCAAGGCCAGCACACACATCCTGGATCTCTATCTGGACAAGCTGGATCTTTGCCTACAGCACATCCACCTGTCACAGGTATACTGGATGTTTCTGTTTGTCTATTCTTTGGCGATTTGAGATGGAGCTCCAGCATTTCAAATTCTTCAAGTAGTTGGTACTTAGGCGGATAATCAGACTGAATTGACATTTCATGTCAGCCTGACATTGTGTTCATGGGGTTTTGTTTTGTTTTGTCCTAACCAATCACTAGCAAGTGATATAAGTTATTTAAAAAGGGGTAGAAACCACGCCCAACCAGCACAAACTGGCACTGTACCAGTCTGGTTTTGGAGTGCCATTCAGAGGTCTTGAACCAGGCTAGTTGTTGCACTCTCAGTGCAGCTAAATTCAGGTCTTGAGTCACAAATTTAAAGATGCATGAATATAAGTTTGTTACTTCCTTACCTGTTTCTGAAAGCTAAGTCTGACCTGCTGTGAGCACTGGTGTCAGTTTTAGTTGAGTTTATTGAACAAGACTACTACAGATACACCAAATGCTGTTATTGCTACACAGCTCGTTCCAGTTCGTTTGGCTGAATATTTTCCCTTCTCACACACAAGTTGCACATTTTACCCCAAACATGAATTAGTTTGGGAACCAGAGGCCATATACTACAGCTCATTATAGCTGCAAGAAATTAAAATAAATTGCAGATGGTGGTGAGAAAGCTCCAGAAAGATCTTGAAAAAGAACAACAAAAAAGAATAAAATCTTTGAAAAAACACTTTGCGTTCTCTTTGTGCAGTTTAATTGGCATTGTAAAGTTGCAGTTTGATTGATATTTGATGGCACATGTATTGTATTATTTCCTGTTAATATTAGAGTATTTAGATTTCTTATATATTCACTGCAAAAATGTTTGCATGTTCTCATTCATTTTATTCAATTTAAGTTTATCTTTGTCCTTCTGTGTCAGCCGGAGCGCCTGCGCGATGAGGAGATTGATCATCTGGAGCAGCAGCTGCAGACTCAGGCCCTCGGTCCTGCTCCACAGTCCACTGCCATCACACAGGAAGAGTCTCCGCTCCCCAGCAACTGCTTCAAGTTTCAGAATAGAGTGTTTGGTGAGTCAAGACGACCATTTCTACTTTTGTGTCTTGTGTAGTGTGTCCTTCAGAGACTTGGTGCCAGACTTTTGGCCTAAAGAGGTCACAATAGAAATAATAATAAGAAAATAGCATTTATATCAGATAATGACACTTTTTTCTTTCATTTTGAGGTGCTTGGTGCCTTTTTTAGATTCACCAGAAGCACTTTAAATGACAGTTTTTGTTTTTACGTTTTGTGCACACTACATTACTTCCTGTGTCGGTGCTGCATGGTCGTGCAGTCTAGAGGTTGTATTGTTTTGAAAGCTCTATCATGGTCGTGTGTTCATGCCCTCAGCATCTGAGATTTGTTAGTCTGGGGTCAAAAAGCAACTTTTTTTAATGCGATAAGCTGCCAAATTCACATTATCCTTTCCACAACATCCAACTTTGCCGATTGATCATCTTGCGTTAGATTTTCTGACGGTATGAATTCAGTGCTGTTTGGCAGCTGACTGTCTAATCCAACCTTTTATAAATTGATGGTCAGTCTATGGGAGGAGATTAGGGCGAGCACATAATGTATTTGGATTGCAATGATTTAAATTTGTCGACCTCATATTGAGCTGTTAAATTAACAGTAACTGATGAGGCACTGCAATGTCTTGACAGTTAATTTGATTTTCTGAATGAGTTAATTAAAGATTTGATTTCAGTTCATGCAGACTGAGCTTCCTCAGACACACTTCTGTATCTGGGCATGAGGGACTTCTGTTCCCTGAGTGCCTCCTCCAAGGCCTACAGCAGCCCTGGTTTCAAGTTGAATCTGAATTATGCAAACTGATTTCATAGTGGATAAACCAAATGTCAAATAAAAAAAAAACAGAAACAAATTAATTGATTACAGATTAATTTCTGTAAATTCACTCACTCATTCAGTTTATGCATGACCAGTTCAAATGTGTTCACTTAAAATGCATTTTTAGTTTGCAGTAACCTCTTTTAAGATCAGTCACTCGCTGGGTGACCACATGTGTAAACTCTGTATAGTCCAGTGGTTCTCAAACTCGGGGACGGGCATAGAGCACTGGCTCTGGATGACCAGGGGGAAAATATGGAGTGGAACTAAGTTGAATGAACATGATTTATGCAGGGAAATAAAAAAAAAACAAGAGTTTGCTGATGCTATCATGGCAACTGAATCATTTTTTATTTCAGTCAAATTCAACTTGTTCAACTAATTCCCCCAATGTTGTTAGAGATTGATAAGAATTCAATCCATTTACGTGTGGTGGGGGTGGGGTGAACCACATTAGCTTTGTCTCCTGGGATTTGTAAAGTGGTGTTGGTGCTTTTGATGGGACAAGGGAAACTGGGAAATATGCCACCACTATTCTACTGACATTTCTAAGCTGGTTTTTAAACAGCGAAGAGCAGGCAGACACTTTGGTCTGTCATTCACACACATTTACAACCATAAAGCTGCACTAATCAACATTTTTGTATCAACAATGGATTAAATGACTACAGGTAATAACTAAACTAAAGGTGTCGCTTGTAGTGACAACCGCCACAGAGAATCATCACCCAACTCTGTTTTATGACCCGCAGCTTTACTGCTTTAGTTCATTTTCACTGCTCTCATCAGCGTTGTTGTCAGCTAAAGACCTCTGATAAGCCGACTGTACGCTACCTGCTCAGCACCAAACGGCAGACTGACACAATTAGAGACTAGCTGGTGAACATAGTGGAGCATTTAGCAGCTAAAGTGCCAAATATTTCCCTCAGGAATTGGTTGAAACCAAATCATTTGTCTATTTGTTATCTATTTGTCAGGTGGACACAAACACGACTCCAAATAAATGGAAATGTTGCTGCTTGTCTGCTGGATGTGTTAATAGCAACCGTTTGCTAACATGTTCTCCATAACACCTTTATATGTGTTATATGTTACCGTTTACACGTGCATGTGTTTATAAACCAAGGTTTATGTAATCACAGTTAAGTACAGTTTACATTAATGTCTTTTCCTTCACCCTTTCTTCTCTGGCCCATCAGAGGACCGAATGCTGACAGCGGTAGATGTTCAGAGCTTTTCTAACGGAGTGGGCCGTCAGTGGAAGCATGTAGGCAGGGCCCTCGGGAAGAGCTGCCGGGCTCTGAAGGGTCCAGCCATAGACAACCTGGCCTACGAGTACGAGAGAGAAGGGCTGTATGAGCAAGCCTATCAGCTGCTCAGCCGCTTCATCCAGGCGGAGGGGAGAGCGGCCAAGCTGAGCCGGCTGGTCAAAGCACTGGAGGACTGCAAACTGACCAGCCTGGCTGAAAATATTCTGGACCTACAGCCACGCGAGTAACTGTGTGTACGAGTTGGGAAAAGTGAGGGGGACAGGCCCTCTCTACTCGAGGAGCGGTTGTCTTTGTCCCGCCTGCTTTTATATACAGTATGTTTGTCCTTGATTGACATCTGTCGTCCTCACGTTTTAAAATCATTCCTCTGTGTGTGTGTGTGTGTGTGTGTGTATGCGCATGTTTCAAACAGGTTGTATGAACACATGCTGTGAGAATTGATTCATATCTTGATTTGCTTTTCAATTATTAGTGTTATTGATTATTGTTTTCATTTAGATGAAATGACCTGCCATCACTGATGAAAAAATTTGCTGTCTTGAGTTTAATGCACTGTTTAAACTGTTATGTTCCTCTTTTATTTCTGCTTTATAAGTCCATTTACAGATGGAGCCTGTTGGGTCCTGTTACTGTTGTTAATGAGTGCACAACTGAAGGTTATTGATTTTTTTTTTTTCTTCTACAAAATGGGTTTATACAAATTAAATGGTTGTAAAAAAAAAAATAGTCTTCATGTTTGTGTTTGATGCATTAGTGTAATTAAAACTGAAAACATCATTTTGTCAAAATTCCCTCAGGTATAATTTAGTGTTAATCCTCCCTCACTCCCTACCATCACTACCTGTCACTCACACACACACACGTGCACATGCTCATATGATTAAACTGTGCTGATCGCCAATGTTGTCGCTGAATGTGTGTGCGTGCCTGCATGTGTCACGTTGTGGGAGCTTCAGGGCAGAGAGGTGGAGATTGCAGCTGAGATGTGCGTGGAGGTTTTATCTCAGCTCGGCCGTCAAAGAGGAAATTCACTGATGGATGGAGTCTCTTCAGGTTGAGCTCCTCTGCTGGTTTTCATTCAGGGTGGACTGTAAAAGCCCACCCCCACCCCCCGTTTTACTCCACCATCCATCCAGATATGAGGTGTGGATTAGAAGTTTTTATCACACACACAAACACTTACTATATGGTATGGACACAACCCCCAACGTAGACATACGCAGTTTTATAAATTATGATAAACACACACACACACACACACACGTCTCTTTACGTCGGCAGTAACTAGGGCTTAAACTACCATTGAAGAGGTTATGTCCTCAGTAATATTTCTGGGAATATTTGGGGGTTTATGACATAAAGAGGAGTTTACATTCTACAGTTACAGAAATATTGCACGTGTTGGGTTTTTAAAGCTGATTCTGATATTTAAGACTAAATATCTTTAAAATGGACTTGAGTTTAGGAAAAATAAAAGTATTCATATGTGGCAGTGTAGAAAGGGTGGCTTTTACACAACATTTAGATCATAATGAAGGATGGTAAAATTAAATGAATTTTAAAAAAGACATCTTGTGTGTGGCATGACCTCTGTCTATGTCCCTGTCTGTAACTGTAAAGAAGAGGCTAACACACACACACACACACACACACACACACACACACAGACCAGATAAACTGTCTCTGATTACACATTGGCTTATGATCTGCACAAATGGACAGTGATTATTTACTCAAGCACTGTTTTGAGGTACTTGACTCAAGTATGTTATTTTATTTCCATTTTCTGCTACAAATACTTTCTATTCTATATATTTCAGAGGCAAATGTTACACTTTTTATGCATTTACATGTATTTGACAGCTATAGTTACTAGTTTGCTGATTATGAGATCTTACATACAAAACATATGGCCATTTTATAAAATATTATGCAGTGGTACAGATTAAACTGCCCAGCAGTATATAAAGTAGGTAAAGTCAGCTTCTTACACTTTATGTATCAGTATTAATAACTTAATTTAATATGTAATAAAATTACTCTGACAGGGGCCACTCTGCTGCATTGTGTGTAGTTTCACTTTTGGTATTTAGTACATTTAGCTGATAATAGCCAACTTTTGTACTTTTATTCAAATACGATTTTTGACTTTTATTTATAATGGAATGTTTCATGTCTGTATTTAAGTACAATTTCGAGGCACTTGAGTATTTTAATCTACTTTATCCTACTACAACATCTGTAGTTAATTGTCATTTTGCAGACCAAGTAATTAGCCTATATAGGCTATAGCCTACAATGAGCTTATAAAATACAAAGCATTGGTTAATTTACTTTATTTTTGATAGGCTGCTTAAAGTACATTTTACTGCTAACACTTATGTAGTTTTACTAAAGTAACATTTTGCAGGACTTTTACTTGTAATTGTGTGTTTTAGCACTGTGCCATTGTTTAACTTAAGAAAATGATTTAAATACCTCTTCCACTGGTTTACTGATTACCCGACTATATTTTTATATAGGCTCATTTGAAACACAGTTTATCTCGTGCTCCTCGGCGCCACCATGCCTGTATGTTTCGGGCCTGTTTATGTTGTTAAACGTCAGTGCAATCCTTGTAGAATAAAATAATAATACCGGTGTCGTGGCGTTTTAATTTGTCAACAACAGCACAATTTCCACTAATACCGAGAGACAAGAGGGCAACATTTGCCATTTAAACAGCGCTTTCATTTGAATAATCTTTCATAGGACGTGATTAAAGCTCGGCTGCTCTGACGTAAGCGAGATTGTCCGCGTTAGGTGAGTCTCGCGCAGCCAGCCCTGCTTCCCTCCTCTTCCTCTCGCGCCCCTCCTGCCTGCCTTCGTGAAAAGATACAGATGAAATCGCTCGCGCTCGCTGTCATCATCATCACCAGCGCCGCCCTGTAGAGAGAGAGAGAGCGAGCTCGAGGCCCCCCCACCTTCCCCACCTAACAACAACCCCAACCCCGCAGGCTCGAGCACAACGACCCCACCCCCCAATTCCCTCTGAGAGAGGAGACGGAGCGAGAGAGGCACATACAGAGTCACGGAGAAAACACCGTTTCGGGATCCCGGCTCTGTTTTGCCCTCAATCCGGGCCTAATGCTGTAGCAGACAGCGCAAGAGGAGAGCTCGAGCGAGAGACAACGCGCTGATTGAGAGTCGGCGAGGGACAGGGCGGATCGGAGAGACGACGGGATTGCTCATTCGCCTGGAAACATGGGATGTACACTGAGCGCCGAGGAGCGCGCAGCTCTGGACCGGAGCAAGGCCATCGAGAAAAACCTGAAAGAGGACGGGATGGTCGCCGCCAAGGACGTCAAACTGCTTCTGCTCGGTAAGAGAAGAGCCTCACCGGCCGCGGGGCTTCTGCGCCTCGGCGCGGCACGGCTCGGTTTGCTAGTGGTGGGACTGCATGGGGCGGAGGTGCTCTCCGTGGTACTGATTTCACTACCGGCTCTCACTCTGCCTTCCGTTCTTTACAGGCGGCGGGGAGTCCGGCAAAAGCACCATCGTCAAACAGATGAAGTAAGTGTCTTTTTTTTTTTTGCTTATTTATAACCCTGTTCGGCACAGCCAGAGCAAAGGCCCGAGATTGCGCCTCCCCTATCTGTGCTAAGACAGGTTGAGCCGCCATGTTTCGAGAGGCCGTAGCCCCGGAGGAGTGCCGGTGGCTCGAGCACCTCCTGCAGACAGACAGTGAGGCTGCGGAGGCCACACCGGTGCGTCCCAGGGTGCTGTTCACCGCCTGGGTGCTGAAATGTAGTTAACGAGGGTTTTACTTGACTACAGGGAGTGTGCGACTGGGGGATATGTGGGTGTTGTTCCTCCTCTGTGCGTGCATTCGCGCGCGTGTGTGTGTGTGTGTGTGTGTGAATTACAATGAGGTCACTACAGCTCCATTAGTGAATACCTCTGCTTTTAATCTTAATGGCTTTAAGTGCCAGATATCGCTGGGAGTACTTTGGCTATAAAGCGGATTTACGCAGAAATATGGCTTCTAAAACCGCATCTAAACCTTCCACTGTCTAAGCTAAATCACTCTTTGATGTTTTAAATCACTGTTGTTGTTTTCTCTAAACCTCTTAGTTAAGTTTCTAGAGGTTTCAGTCTGGAAAAGGCTTCGGTCCATTGTATATTTTGTCTTGTGAAACATCTCTCCTAGTTTTAGTGGGTAGCATTGTGTCTCTCTCTGCCTCCGTCCTGCTCAGCGCATCCCGGCCTGCAGTGCACTGACTGCACCCTCCCTCCTTCCGTCCCTCCCTCCCTCCTTCCTTCTTTCCTTCCTTCCATGCCCTGCTTCCTCCTCTTCCCTTCACCTCATTACCCTACCGTGTAGTCTCTGGTTGTCCATAACTCACAGCTCGGCCCTGGACACAAGAGTGTTTACAAACACTTTTCAGGGTTAGTTTTAGCAGAGGCAGGCAGCAGATGGATGGGTTTTACTACACACTGTGGGTCATAAAGTTCAGGTATTGGAGGGTAAATTTAGTATGCACTGACTTGTCCACTTATCACCACACGCTGTTCAGGTGGCTGAGAGTTTCTTTATATTGTTTGATCCAGGCCTGGCTGTGGTGGTTTTATGATTGCAATGAGGGTGAAACTACACCTGATGTAGCGTCTGAGAGTCTGAAAGGCCACAAGACATTTTGACCAAAGCATTTTAAAAAAAACTACAATGATCAGAAAATGTCACCTATAATAACTGAGCTCTGTAGCTGAAAAGATGTACACAATGAAGGATGGATTATATGAATTAAACAAGACGCAACTTCACTGATGGGTGATGTGCTAACCGTGCTCCCAGCTGCAGCTGCAGAAATGTCACTGGTGTCTATTTTTACACTTTTCTGTTTTCAGACGCTGTGAGCGGTTAGTTAATCAACTGCAAACATACTGTATATATTATAGAGCTGAAATTGATCTATCAATTGTTAATCATCATTTTTTAAGCAAAAGTGGCAAAAATTCACTGTTTCTGACTTTATTTAATGTGAATATTTACTGTTTTCTTTTTCGTTCTCTATGATATTAAGTTGAATATCTTTGATTTTTGGACTGTTGGGAAGAAATGTCATGTGAGCTCTGGGTAATTGTGATTTTATAGACCAAACAATTAATCCAGAAAATAATCTGCAGATTAATCCATAATGAATATAAGTGTTAGTTGCAGTCTTAAACTTCTGTCTTTGACTTGTGATTTGATGCTTTTCTACGGAAGTGGATTACTGTCACGCCAGAAAAAGAAAAACGGATCAGAAAAAAGTTTATTGTTACAACAAGAAGTTTTTCACGTAACAACATATTTTCACATTATTACGACATACAACCATATCACGTTATAACAAGAACCCTTTCTTTCTTTCGTTATAACAAACAATATATTTATTGTGATAAATTGGAGATTAATCCATAACAATAAGTATCAGGTTGCAGTAGCAAATAGTATATTGTTTACGTGTTAAGTTTGTATGTTGTAATAATGTTAAAATATCTTGATAAAATTGAGTACATTTGGGTTTTGGACTGTTGGTCGGACAAAACATGACATCTGAAGAGGGGATGGGCAGTGGAAAATTAAACATGCGTTTTTCACAATTTTCTTATATTTTATCGACAAAGCAATTAATCGATAATTGTTAGTTGCAGCCCTAAATTATTTAATGGTCTTTGCTGTGTGAAACTGATGTTGGTGGAGGATCTGCCTCTGCTATAAAACATCTTTTCATAACGTGCACTGATGACACCAATATAGGTTAAAAAACCACCATCCAGCCATTATTTACCAATCACACCAATCATTGATCACAAAGGAGGTGAAGAAAAGCTGCTGAAGTTTAAATGTGGATTGCAGGTCAGTTTCAGGAAGTTATAACTGAATGTTGAGCAGATTATAAGGAGTTTAACTGTCGTACTAAATGTAACAGTAGAGTCCTGTGTAGTGTGATTGATTAGTGCTCTGACTGATTCCACTCCATTGCCCCTCATAAATTATAAATGGCTTAAATATCACATTACTGTCCAATTACAGATCACAGACTGAGAATGTGATCAAATCCCATCCCATTAGGCACCGACACACTTAAAGATGCATTTTAGGTGGAGATGATAAAATGTATGTGTTGTGTTTGATGCCAAGAAGGCAGGAATCACCTGACACACACACACACAAAGAAAAAGCTCTGCCAGAACACGCAGAGCTTTTATTGTGAAAAGACAACTGTTTAGGTCTGCAGGAACATATGGGAATGTCTGACTTTTTCTGTTTAGTCCACGCTTGTGTCTAATATCTGTGCACGCTTGCAGGATTATCCATGAAGATGGCTTTTCTGGGGATGACGTGAAGCAGTACAAGCCTGTGGTCTACAGCAACACCATCCAGAGCTTGGCAGCCATCCTCCGAGCCATGGACTCACTGGGCATCGAGTTTGGAGACAAGGATAGAAAAGTTAGTCTTACATTTCCCCTCCAGCTGAAATGTTCACCTGCAGACTGGCGAGAAACTGAGATTTTATTTATACATCCTTCAAATTCAGGGGTTGAAATGTGATAGTGCCAAAGACTGACAAAGACTGATTTTAAGAAATAAGTGGAAATATTTGACTTTATAATTGATTTGTAGTGTTAATTTAAAGAAAACCATTGTGTATAAGTATTTATACTATAAAGAAATCCCCACAATACCATCTCAAAAGGTGATAAATAATAAATATAGAGATATAATATTGTTCCTCATTCCCTGATCTTATGAAATGTATTTGTCCAGGCGGATGCTAAACTGGTTTGCGATGTGGTCAGTCGTATGGAGGACACAGAGCCGTACTCTGCAGAGCTTCTCACTGCTATGAAGCGTGTATGGGCCGACGCTGGGACTCAGGAGTGCTTCAACCGCGCCCGGGAATACCAACTCAACGACTCTGCTCAATAGTGAGTTGCGCAAAAGGACTATAAGAACCCCTATTTGCAAAAAAAAAACACCAGTCGTCTAATCCACAGTCTTCTTCATCTTTGTCCCTCTTGTAATCAGCTACCTGGACAGTCTAGACCGGATTGGGGCAGCAGAGTACCAGCCCACAGAGCAGGACATCCTGAGAACCCGAGTGAAGACCACTGGTATCGTTGAAACCCACTTCACCTTCAAAAACCTCCATTTCAGGTAGCCTACATGGAGTTTCTGCAGCGTCGTCGCTCATGACGACTTGGCCTTTGTTGTTGGGGAGTTTTGTTTTAAGATTAGGTTCAGGGATGGTAGCTCTGTGTCTGAATTGCCTTCTTGCACCTTTTTTTCCAGGCTGTTTGACGTGGGAGGTCAGAGGTCAGAGAGGAAGAAATGGATCCACTGCTTTGAAGATGTGACGGCCATTATCTTCTGCGTTGCTCTGAGCGGATATGACCAGGTTCTCCATGAAGATGAAACAACTGTAAGTGTGAATCTGAGTCTGAATCCCTCGGGTGCACAATTTAAGGCCGCTATCGAGGCATCCTGGTGGCCTAGTGGTTAAGATACGTATGATTAAATTGCAACATCACCACTTCGAGTCTGGCCGGTGACTTTGTTGCATTGATATCCTCATTTTGGACCTTTGTCCCACTCCAATTCCCATGTGCACCTCTACTGTTGCCTCTCTATTAAAGGCAAGATGCCAAAAAAAAACCATCTTAAAGGTCGACAGCTACAGACAGTGCCAATAGATTTTAATACACTTCACACTTTTCAGTGAAATAGTTTAAAGACTTCACTCGAGTCAAGTTAAACATATTTATAGAGCATAAATTATTATTTTTTATTTATATAGCCCACTTTGTCTCAGAGGGCTTCACAATCTCTATCCTTAGACTCTTGATTTTAAAAATGAAAATTGTCCTTTAACAGTAAAAATCAATCTTTCGGGACAGACAGTGAAACTGTAAAATAAATGTTCAAATTGATTATTTTTTAACTTTATTCTTTTTTGGTATAAATTGTATGCATGTGTTTTATGGGGTTGGGTTAACAGGAAAAATATGAATCTTTTTAATGTTGATTTGTTCTGTTTCTCATTGATATTCAATAAAAAACCTAATTGTTTCCCACAGACAGTCACTTTGGCATTGATCAGGCATGTATAGTTGTTACACTGGCGTTACTTACAGCAGGCACTCTCCTCATTGTAACACGAATCACATATTGTTTCTTCCTGCAGAACCGCATGCATGAGTCGCTCATGCTCTTTGACTCCATCTGTAACAACAAGTTCTTCATCGACACCTCCATCATCCTCTTCCTCAACAAGAAGGATCTGTTTGCTGAGAAGATCAAGAAGTCACCGCTGACGATCTGCTTTCCAGAATACACAGGTGAGTCCCTGACTTTCATGTCTGAGCAGAGCTTCTCCACGAGCAAAGTGATGAACGTCGGTCCCTCATGCTCTTTTCTCTCTCTGCTTCCTCCTTTTGTCTCCAGGTGCTAACACTTATGACGATGCTACTGCATATATTCAGGTTCAGTTTGAGAGTAAGAACCGCTCTCCCAATAAGGAGATCTACTGTCACCTGACCTGTGCCACAGACACGGGAAACATCCAGGTAGTGTTTGATGCCGTCACTGACATCATTATTGCAAACAACCTTAGAGGGTGTGGCTTATACTGAGGCCTGGCCAAGCACAGAGGTTGTCATGGAGAGTATGAGGTGTTAATAATGATAATTTTGATGATACTTAAACATAAATATGTAATTCTACACGTCCAAATGGACCCAAAGAGCTGCCGTCAGACACCACACTGGATTATTGCCATGGTTTGTTCCCTTCCTCTTATTTTGATTTCAGTATACAACCCCAGTTTTGTCTTATAAAAATGTGTTGGTTATTTTGAGCTGAATGTTTCATGTTTTGTTGATGACTGTGTCAACAACTGGTAAGGTCAGAAGCGGCAGCACCAGGGGTATATTCAGCTCAGTAAAGCTCAGCCCAGAAAATGCAACGTGAAGAGTGTGCAATGTCATTTTTAACTCCAGCGTGGAATAGTGTCCCATTCTCTGTGTGACACTTTTATGTGCAAGTCTCGAGGCATTTATATCTGTACTGAATATAGCCTGTTGTGCTCCGTTTGAAGAGCTGCTGTGTGTATGAAGATGGAGATGATGATGTTGTTGGGGAGGTGCTGTACTCGTGGCTGAGGGTCTTGGTTGGGAAGGAGGCTATTTTAACTTTCAGACGGGACAAAGGCCCCCTCTCCTTCAAACCCACACATGACTGAGTAGCCTGCAGGTCTGTTCCACTCTGTTTTCTCTTTTACTTTAAAGCATAATGAAAGAGAGGATTCTTCTGTTCAGAGTGGCTGCCCTTTGCCATTGGCCTCCTGTAGCGTGAGGAAATGCCTATCAGCCAATCATATCTAAAAAAAACCCAAACCATCATATCGGTGCCAACCATCTGAGAACGACAGATTTTGGATTAGGATCAGAAATCATAGTTCATGTTCAAACTATCAACTAATATTATTTAAGGAACAGATATGACATTTTATTATCATCGAATGATTTACTTATTTAAGCCTCATGCCCTACATGCCTCCTCCTACCTCCTGAAATCCCGTGCCACATATTTATTTCCTGACATGAAAAACTGTGGTACACTGATACCTGTCTACGGTTCAGAGGGTAGAAAGCAGCCCTCCAATGACATCTTGTTCTCCGTGTGGTGTTTTACCCTTCGATGTGAATATGTGTAGAAATAGACGACTGCACGAGGAGAACAATATCATTTGAGGCAGCCTCTGTCTGGGGAGTCGGGGGGTTTTTAACCCTCCTCTCCCCTGATCAGTAAACAGGGAACCATTAT
This sequence comes from Maccullochella peelii, assembly GCA_002120245.1. Taxonomy (NCBI): domain Eukaryota; kingdom Metazoa; phylum Chordata; class Actinopteri; order Centrarchiformes; family Percichthyidae; genus Maccullochella; species Maccullochella peelii. The sequence goes on along the minus strand of LKNJ01003229.1, from coordinate 21,777 downwards.
CCCCTCCCGCCTGTCACGTTTCTCTTCTCACAGAGAAAAAGTACAGCTCTTCATTTTCACCTGTGCACCCAGAAATCCATCTTCCCATCCCTGTATACTCTTATCTATCACATATCAGTCCCCATATCCTATCTCCATTTTCACCTTAAAAGCACCGTACTGTATATATATTATGATTATACCAGATTTTTTTTTACTGTGAATGTTTTTGTGCTGCACCCCATCCTTTCTGGTAGTTTATTGGTTGCTCTCATGTGGAATGTTTGTGCTGAGCCAATCGAATGTTGTGTTTACATTAAAGCCACACTTTTCCTAACTATTCATGAGTTTGTGGTCTGAGTCTGATTACATCGAAGGAGGTAAGAGGGTTGGTGATAAACTGTGCGCTGTCCTCTCAGCGCACAAGTTTAAATACACACTGACCTGCTTTAATCTGTGCAGAGAATTAAGGTTAGACCAGGAAATTAGGCTGAACGTTATGAGAACGGAGCAGTTTTTAATGCTTCATTGCCCGGTGAACACAGCTTTGTATTTAGTGTCAGAAACATGCATAAAAGATTGGGAACAGGTCTCGCATGGCAATAGGGCAGCACTTCGTGAAATGTGGCGGATGGCAGGGATCAGAGGCGTTGAACAGCGGCTCTCAATTTATTAGGTTAAAAGTGTTCCATCATTACAGATAAGGAGCTATTCATATATTGAATGACTAGGCTGGATCAGCTGTCTGACCTGCTTCTGTCAGTTTAATGGGTACGATGTTCATTACTGCTCTGTTTCACCGACAGCAGCAGAGCTCCTCAGTCCCAGTGTTCCCTTGTTTCTCAGAGCCAGTTACAGGTTAAAAGGTTGGAACTCCCAGTGTGACACGGTTACACTTTTTAATTACACATTTAAGAGAATATTCTCACATTTTACAGATCATTCATATCAAATAGTTAACCGTCTCTGAGCTGTAACTCTGACACAGACTGACCTCAGCTGGGTGTGGAGCAGAAGGCAGAGTCGGAAATCTCCAGGATGAGCAACAAACATTTTTGTTTCCGACAAAAAGAAATCCGCAGCCATTTGACCTGCCCACGTCCATTTACAGAAACATGGATTAAACCTGGATTGTGCAGAGCTCTTTAGTGAAAAGCATCAGAAGGTGGGTAGTGCACGGCGATCGCTGATAAACCAGCGCACCAGTTTGTGAGTTACAGTCGCAGCCTCTTGATATCTTCGCTTCTGAAGTCAATACGCAGCGCTAGAACCTGACGCACCTCAGCTGGGGTCAGCCGCCACGTCAGGGGGCCCGAGTTTGGGCCCCAGTAGTCCAAGATCTCAGTTACCTGCAGTACAAAAAGGCACACGTGAGCCTGTGTAAACCAGGAGGAAGTATTCAGATCCTTTACTTAAGTGAAAATGACAAAATGCACTTTAAAGTATCAAACGTAAAAGTACTCATAATGCAGAAAAATGCCCCTGTGAGTGTTAAACTATTATATATTATATTACTGGATTGCTATTATTGATGCATTAATGTTTCATTTGCATTTTACTGTAGTTATTTATTTATTTTTTAGGGCAGTTTTGTAACAAAGGTCCCGGTCTTTTTACCTAAAATGGGGATGTTGCGATTTCATGGTCAGCATCTATAGACCCCAAATCCACCTGGACGCCCAGTTTTACTGTGGTGAGGTCAAGCCGGAGCTAATTTAACTATTTTACATCTTGGCGGTAGTTATTTTATAACAATGCATCATATTTTATAAAATCATGAAACATTTTGTATTTAAAATCTTTTAATCTGTAAAGTAACTAGCAACTAAAGCCGTCAGATAAATGTGGTAGAGCAAAAATGACAATATTTCCAATTAAAATGTAGCTAGTGGAGTAGAAGTATAAAGTAGCATAAAATGTAAATACTCAAGTTAAGTACCTCAAAATTGTACTTGTACTAAGTAAATGTACTTAGTTACATTCAACCACTGGTGTAAACTGCTACAAATGTTAAGATAAACACATATTATGAGCTTTCATACTGATGTATATTCTGTGTAGGTGTTTTAAATGATCTAAATTACCCGCTCCAGGTTGAGGATCGTGGCCATTTGTGTGAGGCGAGCAAACTTGTCCCTGATGGTCCAGGTGGTCACAGTTGTGAGGTACGCCACAAGAGACCGAAGCTCTTTATCGAACTGCAGCCCTCCAAGCTACAACGGAAAGATCAGAAACAGTGAATATAGGCTGTATGTTGTGCAAAGTATCAGCAGTTATTTACAGTTTTCCTCTGAACGCACTGCTCAAACTAGGAAGATGCGATTGTGCCAAGAGGAAGCACCCTCTCCTGCAGGCCTTTCTGGACTCATTAATAAATCATTGCTTTTCACCACGTGTGTCAGACATGATGTGATGTGAAGTGATGCACAGGGAGCTCGGTGCCACCTTGTGGCCGAGCCCGGGCTCCTCACCCTGCTGAACGAGCATTTGAGGACGGTCTTCTCCATTTCAATAGATATCAAGCTGGTCATCAGGCTGGTCAGTGTGTCGTAGATGATGGGAGACAGGGCTGTCTGGTGGGGAGACAGAGAGAAGTTTAAAAAAGGGACTATACACACACACACACACACATATATATATTTGGATTCATAGCTGAGATGTTTCTCAGACAAGATACCTTGAACTCTGCCATGAGCTGCTCCAAGTTAACGATGAGCTGCTGCACCCAGGGATCATTAGCTTCATAATCGTTAAACTCCTCCTGCGAGGAACAACAGCAGTTACAGCGACATGTTTCATGACCGGCTCGGATTTGTTTTTGTTCACTATTCTGAGACCATTACCTCTTCTATGTTGTGTGAGATGGACAGGAAGCAGCTGATCCAGGGTTTGACCTGAGGCTTTATGGCTGTTGTGTTTAACTCAGTCAGGCCCTCCTGTGAAATAAAATCACATCACAGCATAAAATTTCTACCACTCAGCGGACACTCTGACCCAAAGTACCATGAGAGGGTCTAATTTACACACATTTACAAGACCTCAGATACATGTCTTGTAATACCTTGCTATAAAAATAATTCAAACTGTGGCAGGAGGTTTTCATCCCTCCTCTCTAACATGACTACACACAGGTGATTTGAGTAGCAATCTCCTATAAATTTAAGATTATTTAAGAAAAACATTACCAGACCTCAACAAAGTTTTATTGTACTTCTTTTTTGCCAGTAACTTCCTCATTAATTAAATAACTCAGACATGGTTTCCCTCTGCTGGGGACACTGGTCTGTCACATTAATCCTTCAAAAACTCGCCTAATGTAAATAAGTAAATACACAACTCTCAGCTGACAAGCACTGATCAACGTGTGTGTCTCCAACCTGTAAGAGATCCTTGAACTTGGTGGACGTGTTGACGAGGTCGGACAAACAACTTTCAATCTTGGCTTGTTCGCCAGAGCCGGCGCCCTGAGTGAACAACTTGGAGCAGTCGTTCTGCAGGGAAAAAAAACAAAAAACATTACATTTCCAAACAATGATGTAATCTATAAACGACAAGATGAATAGAAGAGATGCAGAGTGCTGGCACAGATATGCAACTTACCTCAAGGTTCCTCTTTAAAGTTGTGATATTCTCACTACACACCTCAACATTATTCAGGGTCACCTGAGATAGAAAGGAAAATTAAAAAGAGTGTGAATGAAGGATTCTTACGATAATGGATCGTTGGACCTCTAAGGTCCAACTGGTGGCTCTGAAGCTTTAAGTGTTTCTTGATTCTAATTTACCTTTTGACAAACAGGTTTAAAGGTTTGAAGTAATGCAACCTTCGGCTAAGAGCCATTTTAAAAATTAAAGCACTACTTACCTCACTTAAATTAGAGGAGGTTATTAATGCATTTGATTCACTCACTTAAATTACTGCTTTTTAGCCTTGTACAAAAAACTTGAGTGTTTAATTTTTGTCATAGTCTGGCTAACAATTTCTAAGATACTGCCTGAGAGCGAGGAGGGTAGAGGTGTGTGTGTGTGTGTGTGTGTGTGTGTGTGTGTGTGTGTTTGTGTATTTGTCTTACCAGAAATGCAGCCTTGGCATGTTCAGCGCTCTCGATGCCCAGCGTGTTGAACTTGCCCTGCTGCAAGCTGCTCTGCATCAGACTGACCGCACTGCTGACGCCACGCTGGATGTCCTGAAGCGTCGTAGCTGGGAAGCCCTGCCGCAGCTTATTATACAACACCTCCCTGACAAGTGAAGAGAGACAGGAAGGCGCACATACACGCATGAGACGTAACAAAGTGTAAAAAAAAAAAAAGAAGAAGAAGAAAGAAAAGCATTGAATATGTCAACTGGAAAGTGAAGGAGTGAGCACCTGAAGTCAGACTCCAGCACAGAGTTAGCGTGGTTGATCATGGCACAGAGGCAGTCGATGCTGGAGCTGGATAAAGCTCTACTGATGCACTTCTTCACAATGTAGAAACAGTCGTCCACCATGCTGGAGGTCAGCTGACCCTTTTCACATGTATCCATAGTAACAGCCTGAGGAGTAAAATTCAGTTTATTTAAATTGAATTTAATATGTTCTGGTGAGTACATAATACATTATTTTCCTAAAGGTCCAACACTTGAAATACTTCCACAGCATTGATAACAATTTCATAGTATGTTATCTGTTATATATTCAACTCTGTTCTTAATTAGCGTTAACTCATGTGCTGATTCATGACAGTTCCTACAGTGAAGTCTTTCTGTACTGCATGTAGGATGTGTACATTGTTCTGCATAACGCGTGGAGCATGTGACATAGATAAATAAAATGCAAATAAGTAACCTGCAGCACATTCTTGTTGCCACTGATGTTATATCTGCATTACAAATACTACTACTAATACTTTTGAGCTTAAACGTTTCATTCTTGACTTTGTGAAGAGTAGTTTGCCAAAATAAGCTAAAGTGAAAAGAGCACTCCAACAACTTTGCATTACGCTCCAATAACATTGTCACACTCATGATGGACAGTTAAAAAATAATCATCAGAACCAGAGATATAATTTTTTTTTATGCCTACATTACCCAAAATGCAACTCTAACTGCAAACAGTTCGGTCCGAGATTTGGGTGTGTTATGCTAGTAGTGGTTAATGTACCCTCAAGCCGCTAGCCTCCAGCAGAGATTTTCATTTCTTTTTAACTCCACACCCCCAGATTTTTTCCATTTTCAAGCTTGTAGTTTTCAGCCCCGACCAACGCTGACACAAAGTGACATCATTTGAGGCAATTTATCAGACTTCACGCAGCTCCCTCTGCAGCCACAAAAGGCTTTATACAACTTTTTTTCACATATGCAGGACTAGTACTTCCCAAAACCTACAAACAGACTGATTGGTGTTTATATGTCCAAAATTGGTGGAGTTTCCCTTTAAGATCATTTTGTCAAATATACAAATACTACATAAAACTGAGTAATTTACCTTGTTGACAGACTCCCTCATGTAGTACTCTTCCATTGGGATGTAGTAGCCAATCAGCTCCTGCATCGTCGTGCTCAGCAAGCAGTGTTTCAGTAGCTTCTCCACATTCTGCTGATGCTCTGAGTGTTCAAAAATGTAGGAAAAACAAACTCATTAATACTTTAGATTTTAGATGGATACATAGATTTTTAGCTCCACATCTCAAAAAGGCATCTGTGTATGCATCACTACATGGTAATACAAAACTACCCTGTGTGACGCTCTGAGCATCCCCAACTTCAAAGTCAGCCAGCATGCGACGACGTAAAAAGCGCAGGTAGAGCTCCGCTCTTGCGTTCATCAGGGTTACTTCTGTCAGAACAGGGTCCAGCTCCCTGTTCATGTAAGACAGAGGTATAAACAAAAACGCCACAGAGGGGAGAGCGGGATGTTGCTGAGACACACACACACACAAATACCTGGGCACGATCCTCTCCCCTGGCAAGCTCTTCATCATGCTGCTCTGCACAATCTGAAACTACAGGAGGGAGTTCACAGTAGGTACAGGTTTGCAGTAAAAACAATCAGGTCATGCAGCTCAGATGTCATGCATACCTTGTTGTGGTATCCTCTCTGCTGGATGAACTTGTCGACTATTTTCTGGGCCTGTCGGTCACACTCCTGCTGCAGGTGAGTGATGAGTGTGTACAGATGGCCCGGACCGTAATACGTCTCTACTATGGGCTGATGAGTCTCAACCACACGAGCAATGCCTGTAAACACAAACAAACACATTAGTGGAGTCCACTCAGGGCAAACAAAGGTAACTGTACACAGACACAAACGCAGAGTATCAGGCCTGTTTCCTCACCTTCCAGCAGCAGCGTCAGAGTGTCTGCAAACACCAGCAGTGCTCTCTTCTCGCCCAGGTCTCCTCCTGAAGCCAAGAGCAGGTTCTCCTCAGCTTTGGAGGCAAGCTGTGTGAAAAAGACAGAAAAAAAAGAAGAGAAAATAACATATCTGTGACTATTTCTGACCAGAAAACAAAGATGGCTTATGAGATCTATAGTCATGATCTCATATGATCAACCAATGACTGTTTCTGACAATCATACAACATCAGATTAACTCACAGTGCCTTCTCTTTTTATTTAAGGAGAAGGCCGTTATAACAACACTCTCATACCAAATGCAATGCAACATCACAATGAGGATCAGGAAGTTATAAAGAATTCATACACAATGAATAATAAGGAGTGCAAATGTTTGACCAGAGTAAATAATATGAAGCCCTCAGAAAGTGTGTACCTCAACCAAGGTTGCATTTTCAGTATAAAATGTTTAGATTTTAAAGCTGCAACTGGATCCAGAATCTCCATCTGACCTTCATCAAAGTACACATTGTGATAGACAACCAAGGAATACATGTGCCAAAATTATTGCAGCAAAGAAAATAACAAAAATGTAAAAAAAAAAAACGTAAAGAAATGCTTATTAAAAAAAACCTGGATCTGCATCAATACTGTTTATTGGTCCATCGCCTATCTTTCCACCAAAAGTTAAACTGAGTTTTTGAGATACAGTATACTCAGACAGGAAAGCACACAAACAGGACCAAAAACACAACCGACCTGACTGCAGAGATACTGGCCAAAGCGAGCGAGGCCCTGCTGGTGGAGGCCCAACAGAGGGAAGATCTTGAAAAACCTTTCCACTTGCGCGAGGTCGACTGCTGCTACAGCTGCATCGAGTTTCTCAGCGACGATGACCTTCAGTTTTTGCTCTGCCTCCTGCAGCATTATCAGACTGGCATCCACAGCACTGCCTGTGCACACATGACGCATTGGCAGTGTTACAGCGAAAGCCTACACATATAATGTATCCATTTTGCAGCTGATTTATATGGCTACTTACAGTGCAGTGAGAAAAGTACAGTGCAAAAAGACAAAAAGTCTAATGAGATGACAGTACTTCTTCACTGCAGTGTAAGACCGCATGCTGAGCGATGCACTGTGACAGAGAACCAGAGGCCTCGTACTTTCTTCTCCCTGCCTGCTCAGCTCAATAACCGACTGGTCCAGAGAGAGGTATCGATGGATGTGTGCAGCGGCCTGTTCATAATCTTCGTTGCGTAGAGCCGTCTGCACACCGTCTGTGCAGAACTTCAGATCGAGGATGTCGTCAGCACGCTGGATGACGTTATACAGCCGTGTCTACAAACATAAAATAAGATAAGATACTAAGAGACATATTCTTTATACTGTGAACATTTGCACGCTCCATCCTCTTTGTTTTAAACACTGTACAGCTCTTTTCATTTTAAAACGGATATATTTTCATCTTTTTTTATAGTAAATTTCTATTTTCTATTTAAGATTCTTGACTTGTACTTTTTTCTTTTCTCTTATGTTTACTGTGACTGTTATGCACCAAAATACCAAGGAAAATTCCTTGTATGTGAAAACTTGTCAATAAACCTGATTCTGAAGAGATCAGTGTATGTGATCCAGTGAAACATTCTTGTAGTAAATACAACCAATAAACAAGTTGAATAAAAACCTCACACACACTCAGCAGCAATTTAAAATTACATGTTTTGTTTGCATCAACAATCATATGAGCCCACAAACCCCAGTTAATAAGTTAATAAAATTGAGTTTGAGGTTTAACCACATTACATCCCTGAGTGCAGAATTGATGCTGTATCTATGATAGATGTAATAAGTGTGTATTTACCTTTGCCAGGTCTAGCTGTCTGACTTTGCTGCTGACGTTTTCAGCCAGGCTGCAGGTAAATGTGATCATACCCGACAGTTGACTGGCGTCTCCTCCGATCAACTGTAGGTTGGGTCTATAGAGAACAGAGACTGTGGTGGTTGGAGGAGCTCAAATAAACAATGATCTCAGGTGCTTTTGAAAGTACACTAATGTGCACAAACTGTACCCCATCCTCTGCAGTGCCAGCATCTTTGTGTGAATGGTGCCCTCCTGCCCCACCAGCCTATCCAGCTCAGCTTCCACTTCTTTCTGTATTAGAGGAGAAAACAACAGCATCTTATACACAACACACACATACTGTATAGCGCACTACAACTTCAATACATTTTCACGTCAGTTTTTCTTTATACAGCGTCCAAGGGCCTTCATATTTTCTATCGAAACATACAGAAATAATTCAAATGAATCAAATACATTTAGTAATTATCTATGCATGTAGATGTCTAATAAGAAGTGTCAATTATTAGAAAATGTTGCATGTACGTAGTTTAAGAGAGTGCAGGGTGAGTTGCATAACCTTACTGCATTAACGGGGCCATTATAGGACTCCACATCTTTATAAATTCTGGCTTTTGGAGCCTTTGTGCATATGTTATTTCCTCTATCTAGTAAACTTTTCAGGATTTCTAAACAATAATGTATTCCTTACTTTGGTCCTTGTGCTTAATGACACAAATTAACATCTACTTAACAACCAGAACCAATTCTGTGGCCAAAATTCAACATTTCATGGCATTTAGATATGTTAGATGTTGGCAACTGGCAGCTCAGCTGCTAATGTTAGCCCTGTAACCCTCCGCCTTGTCTAGTAAACAGTAAACAGCTGCTCTATCCTAACCTGCAAGGACAAGTCATTAGCTTTTTTATGTTCATTTAGCCATAATTTAACAAAGTGGACTTCTTTCCCTCAGTAGTGTTTTGGGCCAGCAGCGTCCCGGAAGTTTATGTAGATGACGACAGTGAGCGTACACGTCAAACAAACTGCCTTTAACCGTCGTTCATACAAACCTCCTCCACGCAGAGCTGCTGGTAAACTCTCTCCAGGTCCTCCAGCTCCGTCAGGGCTGAGATGGCCTCCATACTCACAGAGGACACTGAGCCAGAGTCGCATCTTCTCGCTGCCACGGGTCCGCTGTCAGCCATCTTCCGCCACAGACAGGACTCGGGAGCCCACGTCAATATCCACAAATACACCCTGGGTTTTGTCTGTCAGGCAGAGCCTGCTCGTAGGACAAGGTGGGTTATCTCCGTAACTTTACGGAGATAACACGCTGCCGTCTTGAAATTGGGTGAATGTAACATTGCCCTTAACCATCTACAACATAAACCCACACATTACCGTCTGTTTTGGTGGGGCTTGCGATGGCAGGACACAAGTACTACCTGAGAAGTCTAATTCTGGGTATTTTTTAACACATCTATTCTACGCATGCGTTGTTTTGTACTTTTAACAGCGCAGGCAATTTAATCCTAGGATGGCAACAGATGCTAGATTGAAGGCGCTTATCATTTTAGTTTATATTACTCGAGTTGTGCATGTTACCAAACACATTTTCAATTAATTAAATAATCACATAATTATTGTCACACTGTGATCCTGGGGCCCTTGGGGCACTGAGGGTGTGGGGCCCTGGGTCTGTTGCCTACTTTGCGTGCTTGATAATAAAGCTTTGGTTTTATTTGCTGAGGTTTCGAAGAATCTGCATCAGAAACGTCTGCCACCACACCAATACACTGGAGGGGAACATAATTTCATTTTTGGTGCTCAAAGCATAAAAAATTACATTATTTTAATTTGTATTCCCAGGAACAATATCCCAGTTACTTGGGATAAATCTGACCTCACTACCACCTTTTCTTTGATAAAATATGTCCTAATAAAAACTACTCTCCCATAGGTTATTAACTCCCTGGTTAGAGTCCTAAAGGATTTACACATTAGTGATGTATTGTTTAATAAAGAGTGTGCAAATATCTAATTTTTCATCAAAATTTTAATGTCATTAAACAGTAGAAAAGCTGTAGAACAGATGAGCCCACAATGCTCCAATGGAAAGCAAAAAAAAAATTAAAACTGTAAACATTGGTTTATGCTTTTAAATGATCCCAAATTATATCTTTCATAAACATCCTTTTAACAAAAAGGTAAAATAATGAAAATATGATGCTCTCAAAATTCATTTTGACTTCAAAAGCCTAAAGAACAACTGTGCTTAATTCAGCAGACAGTTAAATATCATTGACTAGCACAGATAATGCTGCTCTTATATTGAATTTCGAAGTCTCTACAAGAGACTCAATGCAAGTCACAAGGTCAATTAAGTTTCATAACAGGATCACTCCACTTCTTAGTGACAATGTGGTGTATTGTTGTAGGAAAAAAGCAAAGGAAAAACATGAATCAATTAAGTGGAAAATAATTTTCGCTGATCATTTCAAGCCTCCACAGTAACCAGAGTAAAAAAAATAAAGTATCTTCACATGCCTAAAATGTAACTATGCGGCAACCAAATTTGAATAAGACAAACTTATGACGATCATTTTTGCAACTGGCCTGATTCTGTACTGCAGACTTGAAGAGTGAGAAGCAACACAGACGTTTTTATAGCCAGTCTCTGCCTACTATATTTGAAAATTGCTTGTTGAGTGAATGCAGGGTGAGGTGGGGAGGGAAAGGTTAGTACTGGATCAAATTTCTATTCACTCGATGCCAGAGTGAAGTCAGGACATCACACAATGAGATTTGAAATAGTCCCAAAGCATTTACAGAAAACCTGAAATCAGTGATGACAGCAACATGACAGTCCTGTCGTTACAGAGTCAGGAGGCTTGCTGTCCTCTGGAAAACAAGATAAGTTCTTCTCTTTCTTGCTGAAGCTCTTCCCATTTCTTCTCTAGCTCTGCCTTTTCCTTCTGCAGCTCTTCTTTTTGTCTACTCAAGGCCGTGGCTTCCTCCACCTGTGCTTTCCTCAATGACTCAATGTGCTCCCTCTCTGCAGCTGCCTCCCTGGCATTCACTGCACGCAGCTTCTCGAGCAGCTCCCTCTGATGCTCCAGAGCCCGAGCCTCCTCCCTCTGCGCTCTCCTCAGAGCTCCTATCAGCTCCCGCTCTCTTCGGAACACACGCTTCTGTCCTTCAGACGCTCTTGAGACTTTCAATGCACCTGTGAGAAGAGGGAAAGAGAAGGTCATATGTTTAGTCCCATTACAATCTTGGATACAGTTTAACCACAAAATGATTTTTTTTTATGTTAATTTAGCAGATTCATCCACTCACATTGCTTTCTTAAAATCTTCTCTGTCGCCCCCCCAACAGTCCCTGGTGGTGTCGATGTGTCAGCGTTAGCATTTGAACCCTGTGATAATGACGGTGGTGGGTTCTGCCTGTCGACCACCAGCTGAGAGAACACCTCCGGGTGTCTCTTTGACATGTGCCGATGCAGGTTGCTGGTGCTGCCGCTGTCAAAGCACTGCAACTTCTTCATGCAAATGCGGCAACGAGCAGCAGCCAAACTGTCCAAGCGCTCATAGTGCCTCCAAATCAAGCTCCGTTTATTTCGTCTACGTCTCACAAGGTGGTCATCACTCACCTCTTCATGTGTTATTTGTTCTGCTGGACCTGTAGCTGCCAGGATGCTATTAATAGCAGAATCAATATTAGCTTCATTCCCCGTGGTAATGATGTCAGAGTCTCCATCCTCCAGTGCGACTTCAACTAAATAAGAGGCAAGCAAAGTTATAATTAGGGCTGCAACTAACAGTTCATTATTGATTAATATATTGATATGATATGTTTAAAAAATGTATTAATTGTTCAGTGTATAAAATGTCATAAAATTGTAAAGAAATACCCATCCTAAGTTCCCAGAGCCCAAATGTGACACCTTCAGATAGATGATGTAAAAACAGAGAAAAGCCTCACATTTGAGAAGCAAATACTTGGCATTTTTGCTTGGTATATGACTCTATAATCAAAATTGTTGGTTTTTAATTTTGTCCTGATCAATTACTTGATTTATCAACTAATTATTACAGCACTATTATGATAACCTGCTGTTTTACTGGATTATTATTATTTCAGATGTGACAGAAAAAGATGACACCCTGACTGAGACCTAAAGCATTTTGACTAACTGTCCTCTATGGATGGACATTTAACAAAATACCTTTTTTTGATTAGTTTAATTTACCACAAACTCACTAACGTAAAATTCTATTGTAGAGCAATAATAATGCAAATAATGTAATGTTCATTATAGCCAAAGGAGATTCTCAGACATGCATGCAGAAAGAAAAACAAAACTGTGGCACATTTTCAGAGGGTTTAAGTCAATAGACATTTTTCCACGGAAGACATGTCGACATGTCTCAGTAGGAAAACCACAGGTGTAAATAATGACATTAATGGTGGCTGGATTGTTTGATTGCTGTGTTTTATTATTATGACAAGTCAAATGTCTGCTGTAGAAACAAAGGCCTGCTGTGCATACCCAGAAGCGTGTAAAATGATTTAAGATAGGTGCATGTGATTTAAGTAACCATACCGGAGCAGAACTGTTCACTGTCCGTCTCCATTTCTTCGTGGCCGTTGATGGAGGGAGTTCCAGGTACCTGCCCCTTCCTCATCTTGACTACCTGGGCGGGATGTTTAACACGCAGATGTCTCAGCATGGTCGTGGTGGTGCCCTGGCCCTGTTTGACCAGATAACCCCTGCAGAGAAGACACTGGACCGACTCTGAGTCGACGGTTTTAAAAAAGCCCCAAACTACGCTTCTTTTACGGACCATCGGCTCCGACATTAACTGTGAGCCGCTGTGATCCACATCACGTGCTGCTCACGCTCAGCGCTGTAGCTGTGAGTGACACAAAGAGACAATGTCATTTACACTGCTTGGTATTTCCAAAAGTATCCGCTTAACTAGCAACAACTACAACAGCATTGTTTTTATGTTGTGTTCTACACTTTGCCCCCATAATGCATTGCTGCCGCCTTACGTCATATCCGGGGCGGGTTCGTTCGATATGAGCTAGGCATGCGCAGAATCGATCACCGGCGATCGCCGCACAATGCATGCCAGTTAGATTTTTTTTTTTTTTTTTTTAAACTTTCCTTTATTGAACAAGTTGCACATGTCAGACGTTGACAATAAGAGGACTCTTAGTGCAATTCAAACAAATCGCCGGTGATCGATTGTTTTGACCACAAACACCACGTTTTGTAGAAAATCCTAATTTTCTGTGTAATTGTAATATTTAACGCTAGACTGTTGCTATATGTTGTGCAATGAAGGTTTAATCTTTTACCAAACATATCTTGTGTGGTTGACAATAATAATGAAAAAGTTTATTTCAGGCATAACTATCCGAACGTGATCTGCAAACTACAGGCAGCCTACAGGTGGATCTAACAGGATGTAAGTATTTCTGTGACTTCCTGTATATTCTTGGAAGGCAGCTGGAAACTGTCCGCCTTGACTGCTGCTGCCTGTCACCGGCCCTGCTGCTGCTGCCGGCTGATCTCGTCCACCAAGCGAGGCGCAGTTAATCTCGAACGAGCCTATTATCTTCTCATACAACACAGGAAACTTGTTTTCAAATACAACTTTAGTCCTCATAATACTCCCATTTGAAATAATAGATAATTTGTAATGTAAAGAAAATTAGTCTTTTTCTGAATTTGAAAGTTTAAATGTATTTTAGTCTCTTTGCACATTTGTTAAATGGACAAGTGGGTCAGTTAAAGTTTGACAACTTTCTTTATAAATGTGGGACCACATGTACCACAAAGGAATATGGTGGTGTAATTTCATCTCCTTTGGTTAATTTGATCAAAGGCTCACTGTCCTTTTGCTCTCTGGTTCCTGTATTATGACTTCATCATCTGTAATTATAACCTTAGTGACAGACGATGTAATAATTAGAGCTGCTGTCACTGTGGAATCTTTCCCTTGTCCCATTAGAATAAAAACATTTCATCTTCCAGAAGTCACCAGAAGTTTAGAATTTGAATGCCATATTTGCACACATATTTTCTAAACAAAATTGGTCTGTATTTATGGCTGTGCGTGAAAGACAAAATTTCAACTCTCATTTATCAATATATCAACCTACTAATATTTTAAATTCTAATAGTTATGTAAACTGATGTAGCTATACTATAAATCAAGATGAAATATTACTATTATTGGACCATTGTTCAAAGAGCTGAATGAATGAATTTAGAGCTTACATCCAGTTTATTAGGTACACCTAGATAAAACTAAGGCAACAGTCCTGCAATACATCCTGCCACCTAGCTAGTTTTAAAAAGGTGGACCTCATAAACCAGCAACTGAGTGTATAATCCTTATTTGCTGCTTTGTCCTTTGAGGTCTTGTGGTGCCGTGTAGAAAACTCTCACATAAAGCTAATGTTAGTTAATGACAACAGAGTTTTGCTTCCAGCAAACCTGCACTTTGAGAACAGGCATAGCTAAATTCAGATTTTGTAATTCCCACATGAATGCAGTATAATACTTCCATGGAGAAATGATGGAGATGAGGAAAAGAGACATGATGTAGCAGATTCTTATGGTCATGCAGTTAAGTTATTTTAAAGTGATTATTCAGTCTGACTATAGGTAAAGATGAGCTCAGTCTTGAACACTGACACAACTGGCTTGATTTAATATTGGATTATGGTAAAAATGGTGTGAACAGTATTGGAACGGCATATTGAACGTCTGTTTTCTTTGGTTTCAATACATAAAGACTTGACTGGAGAGTAAAGTTTTTTTTTAACAAAATTAATAAACTTACACTAAATGAATACAACTGTATTTATTAAAGGAAATGTCTGCCAGGCAGATGAACAGTACAGTTTCCCAACTTAAATGCAACACATTGTGCACAAAAAGCCATATTATCAATTAAAACAACACTAAATCTAAACAAGATAAATATTACAGCTTTAAACAGAAATTCACAGGCTGAAAACACAAACACTGAACAGAATAAACAATGGGAAACTTTCTCCACACCAAGACATAAATAAATACAAAAAGTCTTCCTTATACAGACAAATGTTAAATCGTTTATGCAGTGAGCTAGCTGGTACAAGCATCACACAGCGTATTAAATATGTGGCATTTTATCAGTTATCAGTGCAAAACAACAAAACGTCTGTTAACAAGAAGGTGAAAACTAGGAATGTATTTTAATAGTGGTGGGTTATGGAACATCTTGCAGGTAAATGTGATGCGTTTTATAAAGACACTTAATGTAAACTTGATGTATTGTTTTTGTAAAGCACTGTTGGGATAGCGTGAGGTAAGCGTGTAACATGTAAGTATCCTTATCTGCAGATGCTGCGTGGGTTTAAGAAGGGAACAGACCAATCAAATCAAACCAGTACACTGCTTCAACACCTCCTGTCTCAGCATTATTAGGATATTCAGCAGTACTGAGATGCAGTGAGTGACTACAACAACCGTAAACTTTTTAACACTTCCTCGTCTTGGTCTAAGCACGCTGGAGAGGCACACATTTATACTCTCATGCACGTCAAATCCAGTGGTTCTACTCAATGAAAAAAAATCAGTAAGGTTTCGAGATGAAGAGTGTGAGGGGGTGGATGGTTTCCCCGCTCTCTGGATTTAAACATCCATGATAACTTTAAATGCATAGATTGCATGAAACAAAATCTTGTAAAAACATAAAAATCACTTTAATGGTTAACACATGTAAACAACCCTCAGGCTTTGTATCTAAAACTTCGATAGTTTAACAATAAAAGGTCACTAATCTGTAATTCCTAGGACAAGCCTGTTTCTGCTAATGTAAGACTGGATGTCATACTCCACCTAAAATCCTCCTTTGAGCATCAAATGCATGCCCTGTGTAAGCATGTTTAGGTGACTGTTAAAAGTTGGTAGTTTGCGTCTTCACAGTCAGTTTCAGTAGTTAAACGGATTACCATTGGTGACAAGAAAACAGATACCAAACATCCATATAAATCCTTTTCTCTGAGGCATAATCCACTTCACTTCCTGTTGAACATTTACCCAAAATATTGCTAAAAACACTGGGTCTGTGTTGCCCTATCACCCTCCTTGAAGCTTCTTGAAGTAGTGTATTTATTTGGACAAAGTATATTTTGATGAGATGATGGCTGAGCATATGGATGATGCAGGAGTGGTTTGAAATGTAGACAGTTTTGATACTTTTTCCCCCACTATGAAAACGCGTCACTACTGAAATCCATTTTAACAGCCATGAATTCCAGCTGCTCTGTGAAGAAAGACACTTTTTACACTTTTCTAGCCTACAGGGTGCGACTGATACTCAAAACAAAGATTTCAGATGAAGTATCACTTTAAGAATTGGGCATTTTGAGGGGCAATGCTACAAACTGAACAATTCATTTCAATTGTTCATTATTGTGTTTTCCACATAGCTTATTTTACTCAATCCCTGGTAAAAACCTACAAGCCCCTCTTGCAATCTTTTCCACTTTTTAAATTGATGCTTATTATTACACATTCTAAAAAAACCCAACTAAACTCTGCACAGCTCCATTATTCTTATTCTGAAGTTTACAGAGGTTGAGCTCCATCAACCTCATTTGAATTCTACCAGTCACCACTTTTTGTTAGTCAAATCATCCTCAAGCTTAGATAATCACATTCATGTCAGAATAAGGTGCTATTGGTGTTGGGAATAAATTAACACAAACATACATCAACATCTAAATGTACAATAGAGATTAAAATGTTTTCTCTGTTAGACTGTACACTAACAGCTGGTTTTAAATCTGAACCAAATTACTAAATTCAAGGCTTGGACGAAATGTGCAAGTGATAATTTACTAACTGATAAAGTACAAAAACCGTGTGGTTCTCAACAATTCATGACCCAAAACTGAGTTGTTAGAAGAAAGTATGTTTGTGCACTAACAACTTTGTTTTAATAGTGCTGATGTCTAGTAAACTATTTATTGGTGTATCCTAATCTACAAACACTTGTTGATGACTTAACTTAAAAAAAAAAAAAAACTGCTAAAAGAGGAAATATGTTCTGCATACCTCAGGAAGGGCTGTGCTCTTGTCCAATCACAAGAATGAGGAATACGCTTATTTGATCCATCTGTGATTATCAGTCATCCACTGAAAGTTTTTTTTTTTGACTCTTAAGTAATTTTTCTCTTGGTCAATATTTGACATAGGTGTGGTGCCTTACTGACAGGTGACGTATATCAACCTTATTTAGCTGGAAACTTGCGGTCATGACTTCAAGCTTCAGTGAGCTTCAGTGTCTACTTTTGGCATGGTACAGGTAATAACCGTGTAAAACAGGACACAGGTAAACTTAAACTAAATACACAGCTACTATAATATCTTCTGCTGAGAATCAGAATAATGGAGCTGTGGTTAACAAGTTTAGTGTGCAAACAAATTACAACTGTGAGGGTACAAACATCCACAACACAGTTATGTTTTTCTTAACCAAAATATTCTGCTCAAAATGTGAAAATGCAAAAAGTAGTCATGTATAATGTAAACTGCGTCAGCAGCTGAATTAAAGGAAAAACATTCAGAGCCCAGTTTTGTCAGACACATGTAGTAGTTGCACTGGGTGTATAAATATATTTAGTTCTTATTTCTCTGCAGAGCCTCACACAGGTTGTGATTCGGATCTGGCTCCTGACTCATGATCTCAACGCACTCCCATTCTCCACTACAACTGGACCGTTTAACTGCCTCGACCACCGTCTGCACATACAGACCATCCTCAAATGTTGGTGCCATGGCAACCGGTCCTCGCGCCCATGACCTGCGCTCCTCGTGAGCCTGAAAAGACTGTCTCAGTGACTTTACCATGGAGCTCAGCCCCCGCAGGTGAGGCAGGGGCATCTCTTTCACCTCTGGTCCCACCCACCCACTGTCGGCTAGCAACAGCTCCTCACCTTCACTCCCATTGCGCTGACCATACAGTTCTGTCCCCCTGGCAACCAGTCTCCCAGAGGATCCAACTACCATAACTTCGTGCACAAATGACCCTGGCATGTTGAAGTTCAAGGTCACAGTGCAACACACACCACCAGAGCTAGACCCAGTTCCACCCATCAGCATCTGGAAGAAACAGAAATCATCGCTGGTGACGCGGCGGATGCCTCGGATCAAACCATTTTGTTGTACAAAGGTCCGCAGTAAGCCATGAACACGATGGGCTCGTGCACCTGTTAGGTAACTTAAAAGGTCGATGATGGCAGAGCCGACAGTGTGCAGACCGCCTCCTCCCATCAGCTCCTCACACGTCCAGCCATAAGACTGGTCCAGGAGGCTGGGGCCGTACACTCGGACGTCACACACCTGCATTTCGCCAACATATCCCTCCACCAGCAGCTGCCGCATTGCAACAAAAGCTGGCAGGAAGCGCAGGGTATTACCCATAATGCTGAGCAGCTGGGGGTAGTATCTGGCTGCGGTCACCATCTTGAATGAATCCACAGCAGTTGCAGCTTTCTCACACACAACATTCTTACCTATACCTGCAGAGGGAGAGGGAGAAAAGGTAGAGGTTATTATGATTCAGATGAAACTGAATTCAATGATCTCTGATATAAAAGGCAATGACAATACTAGAATTGTAAATTACAATTTTGCAAATCTCCCACTCACACAAAACCTATGATTTTTGGTTGTCTTGTTTTGCAACCAGAGCAACGAAAAAGGTTAAGCAATTGATTTCCTTCTTTGAATTAATCTTTTATGTCGCAGGTGAGCACCGTCTTTACTCAATATGGTTCTTAATCTGCCTTTAATTAGTGAGTTTTACACACAATTTATCTCAGCTCTCAGAAAACCGCAATACAATTCAACAGCATCACAAACCAGCCTTCAAAATGACCGTAAAGTTGATTCAATGCTTCAACACGAAAAGGTAGGATTTATTGCAGGGCTGCTGTGTTAGACTGCATTAGTTTTAGCCAAGTGTGCCATTAAAATGGCAACACAGTGTATATTCAATATGATTTGAAGGGTGGACTTGGTGTCTCATGCACACTGTGGAGTTGATTGCCTTCGATGGCATTACTGCCCAGTTCCTGGAGTTTGGTATGAATAAACAAAAACGTCAGCGTTCTCCTGCAACCACATGTGATAGCACAGAGGGTGGGCATAGTTTTCATATATGGAGATCAGGGGCCTTCAGTGCCTGTAAGAGCCATTTTAAGAGTTGATAAGATGAATGTAGTGACTTAATGATAAATGTTGAAATGCTCCTTTAGTTATGCTGCTAGTTACTAGTTAGTCATAGCAGATAGCCCTCAGAGTTAATTAGTCTGTGGAGCAAGACAGTTTTTTTGAACGCTATGCCAGGTTGAGCACAACCAGAGTGAATCTTGTAACTTTATTTTGTTCTGAGTAAATGTTTTGAATGGAGTTACTGCCTCTGAAGATTAATTTCGCATCAAGCTTATTACTAATACACAGACTTTTAACAGTAGTGGTAAAGTGGATTACCGGATGGAGAAAAGATTGCAGCTACATTTGAGTCAAAAAACTTTGCTCACGATGGAAAGAAGAAAGGATTATCAAGCGGATAAACCCCTTTTACACAGATGAGGACCCAGTGCAAGCGGTTTTGTGCACTGACTGAGTTGGCACAACAATGTCTGTGGCTATGGAAGATTCTGACCAAAAGAGGGCACCAAAGCCCACCGAAAGAGCAGTGGAAGACAGACTTAACAGGCTTATTGGAGCCAGAACAGGTAAATTATCTCAGCTTTCAGGCATGATGAAAACAATTAAAAGCTTTAATCTCTCACTTACAAATCCTTCATCAGGGACTTTGAGCATGCTGTGGATAGCAAAACTGACAGTTATCAGGACAAGCTTTACTACTTGCAGCAGTATACCAGTGGGGAGCCACAAGAACTTCGCAGTTATGAGCATATGTCATCAGAGAGAGGCTACATCAAGGCCAGAAAGTTACTCCAAAGGCATTATGGAGATGAGCTGAAGATAGCCAATGCATACATGGGTAAGGCATTGAAATGGCCTCAGATCAAACAAGGACGGTAAAGTATTAAGCGCTTATGATCTCTTCCTGATTGGTTGTAGGAACACCATGGACGATATAGAATTCGTGGAGGAAATGGATAATCCTACAAATATGCGAGTTGTTATTTCAAAGCTTCCTTATAAAATGAGAGAGTGAAGTGGAGAACAACTGCATTTGAGAAGCATGAGAAAGGAAGAGGACGAGCAAGGTTTTCTAACCTAGTTGACTTTATTGACCGACAGGCAAAGGTAGCTCTGGATCCTCTTTTTGGAGATGTATCACCAAGCCACAAAAGGAAAGGATAACACTACGAAACAAAGAACCATCAGGAAAACTGTGCAAAGGGAAAGCACTTTTGCTACAGGTGTACAGGACACAACCTCAGAGTCAACAGTAAAGAAAAGCAGCCCAGTAAAAGATGTTTACAGCTTTCCACAAACCATGTTTGTTCTGTCAAAAGAATCATGCTCTGTCTGTCTGCAATAAGATTAAAGAGCTGACGACCAGAGAACGGATAGACTTCTTGAAGTCTAAAGGCCTGTGCTTTGGATGCCTTACACCAGGGCACCTTAGTAAAAATTGCAAAAAGAGAATAAAGTGTAAGACCTGTTCTCAGTGGCACCCAGACTCCATGCCATGAAAGAAGATAACACTGCACCAGAAAAGGTTGAAGAAAGCAATACCGAGAGCAATGCAATCTCCAGTGCCTATGTGTCACTGGGTCATGAGGCATGTGGAAGCACTGAGGCTGGAGAAGGAGAATGTGTTCTAGCTGTGGTACCAGTAAAACTGAAATCCAGAAAGAGTGAAAGATATGTAGAAACATATGCCTTCATAGATCCTGGGAGCATTGCAACCTTTTGCACTGAAGATCTACAGAGAACACTAAACCTTAAAAGGAAAAAGCACCCAGTTTCTTCTCAACACAATGGGTGAAGACAAGTCTGATAGTCACAAGTTGATGAAGAGTTGTGTTCTTTCAGACCTAGAGGTATGTGGAATTGAAGAAAACACATACATTGCACAGCCAAAGGTGTTTGAAAACACAAGTCACATCCCAGTAAAGAAGGAAAACATTCCACAACAGGAAGATATTTCACAATGGCCTTACCTGAGAGAAGTACATCTGCCATGCATTGAAGGAGAGGTGGGTCTGCCAATAGGTGCCAATATCCCAAAAGCCATTGAGCCACGGTAGGTCATAAATAGTGAAGGTGAGGGGCCATATGCAGTCAAAACTGCCCTGGGATGGGTGATAAATTGACCTCTCAGAAAAGGAGATGGCCTTGAGTCAGCCAGCGGTAAACTGCAGAGCTACAATGCTAATCGCATCTCAGTGGTGGAAATCGAAGAACTGCTAGTGAAGCAGTACAACCCAGATTTCCCAGAATGAGGCTGTAAGGAGAAGGAAGAAATGTCCCAAGAGGATCATCAATTCATGCACCTAGTGACAAGTTCAGCAAAGTTGGTTGATGGACATTACTGCTTGAGTTTGCCCCTGAGAAATGAAAACATCAGAATGCCAAATAATCGC
>LKNJ01003228.1:77480-98853 GCA_002120245.1 Maccullochella peelii | reverse complement strand
TTACATAGCAAATAGTTGTTTGGTGCTATATTAATGTTCAGTATTTCATATATTGCAACTTTAAGTATTTGTTTGTTTGTAATGGTTGTAGAGTTTTTTAAATAATATTTAAGTCTTGGTTGTACTGATGACGATTTGTTACTTACCTGTTTTGTAGTGAGAGACTGAGACATCGCTGAATGAAGAATGGTTCTGCCCAGGCTGATTGCTCAGTAGACTGAAGGGCTTATTTAAGGGGTTGTTCTTTTCTTTCTCAGAGGGAAAGATGTTTGTGATTCCTTGTGTAAGAATGGTCAATTTCAGGAAGCTCAGGTCCTTTAGTATTGAGAGAAGCATGGACAGAATGCTTTATCAGTCTTTTGTTGAGTCAATGTTATGTTTTTTCATGGTTTGTTGGTTTTACTACACAGAAATACCTTCTCCCATACCACTGAACAGGTCAGTAAGATCATAAGGGCAAAGTAGATACTGTATGTCTGCCAGAGCATTGTGACAGACAGGCTCTGCATATAAGGTTCAGCATATTTTGTACTGTGACC
This sequence comes from Maccullochella peelii, assembly GCA_002120245.1. Lineage (NCBI taxonomy): Eukaryota > Metazoa > Chordata > Actinopteri > Centrarchiformes > Percichthyidae > Maccullochella > Maccullochella peelii. Next base: position 98,314 of record LKNJ01003228.1, on the reverse strand, counting down.
ATCAATCCATGAAGAATTTCTCCCTCTCCCACCATTTCCATTTTATGATATATACCATCCATGAGGTCAGTGGTATTGTGACAGACATGACATAGTGAGCTCACTAAAGGTATGTGGAGTTGTATCCTGACTATTGACACCAGGTGGGGTGAAGATGGCTGGGAATGATGCTTTTGCGTTGCCTGAGAGATCAATAATGGTGATTCAATGAGGCCATGGAGAAAAATGATTGCCTTGGATTATGGTAAAGTCACGCAATGAAATGCATGTAAGTAATAATCAAGGAACCATACAGTCAATTGCTCGAGAGTCATTTGAGGGAGCTTAAATTACACCATCCTTGATGGTTGAAGAGAGCCAGTATTTGATATACATATATTTCAAATACAGTATACGTGTATGTCGTTTCCTCCACAGCATATCATTTCAGAATCACATTTTTTTTCAGTGGTGAAAAGGTGCACAATTTCCAAACTGTTCCAGTGTGACAACCTTGTATACCTAGTAAGACGGTGCCTGTGGTGGAATATCATTAGTGTCAGACTCCCTTCTATGGTCAACTATAATTCTGTAAATATGCAGGAATTTGTTTTCGTTGGCATGAGTACACAGACATATTGGCAGAATTTACCCCAAGAACCACAAAATATAAAATTATGGCAGGGTAACAGACACCTGCTAGACATTACAGTCTTGATATCATAAAAGAACGCCGTTAGCAGCACTGGATGACTAACCAGGCTACAGCAATATTCATTGGTGCTATATTTACATGGATTTTCAACACTAATGTAGGCGATCCTTTTCCAAGCAAGGCTCGTTTCCACAATGAATATCTACCAAGTGGAAACAAGTGTGAATCCACCATTAATAAATTCATATGCAGATTTATTAGATTGCCCTCAGACCATCAGGAGCTCCTTATGAGCTCTTTGTTTGAGACAGCTCAAGGCATTGAAGCATGGGCGTCATTGTTGGAGACTGCATGTATATGTAGTGTGAATGCATGTGTGTGGGGGGGAGGCGAGTGGCCCAGAAAGAAAATCGCATTAAAGGGAAGCAAATGGCAATATGAAAAATGGTAGAGGCCAAATTTTCTCCCCTTCCACCCTGAGGCAAGTGTTACCTCAGAAAAAACAAGGTCCAGATATGCCCCTTCTCTCCCTGCGTGTCTCTCTCACACTGTTCCTATTCATCTGTCCTTGCTATCTCTCTCTCTCTCTCTCACACACACACACACACACACACACACACACACACACAGAAAACCGTTATGATTAGGAATGTGTAGTTACACTGTAAAAGGAGCACTCCGGGGACGATCTCTTAGATTCTGCATCAACCTACTCATTTAGTGGTAAAATAGAAATCACTGAGTTTGTGTGCCTGTCTATATGTGTGGGTGTGTGTGACTGAGGTGTGATTTTATTTGTATGTTGGCTTAGCATTTGTAGCAGCCATCCACGCTAGACATTTATATGTAGACCATACAAGCTCTTTAATCACCCAGTTTTGTATTATTTACATCCTTCTGTATGCTCTTTAAAAAGACATGCCAATACTAAGTCAGTACATTTTGTCCTCGAGTCATTATGGTCTCAATCGCTAAGTTAGTTAGTAACACTAACATGACCCACAAAGGATGCTGTCGCACAATATTCTGATGAGTAGAATTTAACTATAACAACAATAGCCTATGGTGTGTACACTCAGCGGCCACTTTATTAGGTACACCTTGCTAGTACCGGGTTGGACCCCCTTTTGCCTTCAGAACTGCCTTAATTCTTCGTGGCATAGATTCAACAAGGTGCTGGAAACATTCCTCAGAGATCGTGGTCCATATTGACATGATAGCATCAAGCAGTTGCTGCAGATTTCTCGGCTATACATCCATGATGCGAATCTCCCGTTCCACCACATCCCAAAGGTGCTCTATTGGATTTAGATCTGGTGACTGTGGAGGCCATTTGAGTACAGTGAACTCATTGTCATGTTCAAGAAACCAGTTTGAGATGATGTGAGCTTTGTGACATGGTGCGTTATCCTGCTGGAAGTAGCCATCAGAAGATGGGTACACTGTGGTCATAAAGGGATGGACATGGTCAGCAACAATACTCAGGTAGGCTGTGGCGTTTAAATGATGCTCAATTGGTACTGCGGGCCCCAAAGTGTGCCAAGAAAATATCCCCCACACCGTTACACCACCACCACCACCAGCCTGAACCGTTGATACAAGGCAGTTTGGATCCATGCTTTCATGTTGTTTACGCCAAATTCTGACCCTACCATCCAAATTTCGCAGCAGAAATCGAGACTCATCAGTCCAGGCAACATTTTTCCGACCTTCTATTGGCCAATTTTGGTGAGCCCGTGTGAATTGTAGCCTCAGTTTCCTGTTCTTAGCTGACAGGAGTGGCACCCGGTGTGGTTTTCAGCTGCTGTACCCCATCTGCTTCAAGGTTCGATGTGTTGCGAGTTCAGAGATGGTCTTCCGCATACCTCGGTTGTAACGAGTGGTTATTTGAGTTACTGTTGCCTTTCTATCATCTCGAACCAGTCTGGCATTTTCTCTTTTTCTGACCATTCTCTGTGAACCCTAGAGATGGTTGTGCGTGAAAAAAGATTTGTGTTAACGAGCGGTTGAACAGGAGTACCCAATAAAGTGGCCGGTGAGTGTATATACAGTACATTAGCATTAGGCTATGCTAAACCAGCCTGCTAAGAAGGCTGATTCTGGTTAGCAGAATAAAAAGCTACTTTAAGATACTTTACTGCACTTTTGGAAGGTGTTGTGTAGATGTTGCACTTATATTGTAAGTTAACACACATGAGCTATGCACCTGAAGAGAAACTATTGGTTATATGGCATATTTTCTTAGAATCCTACATTTTGAAAAAAGGAGCACGTGGAATTCCAATTACATTATTAAATATGAAAGTAAATCATATAACATTTTACAGAGGAATGCATAAAGCAGTGACAGCTATTTGTCACTTGGTTTACACCAAGTTAACCCCCAGCTGAACCAGTGGATGCTAATGGTCTTCACTGTGGATGCAAAATACATAGCGTTTCACTGATCTGTTCAAAGGTTAATGAAGTTGACAAAATGAAACGTGATAACATTATTTACACACCGTTTATCTCACCTCATTCAGATTTCAGTACGTTTAATGTCACGTTTGTTGCATGGCGGAGTTTTCAGATCCAAAGTGCGACACACACGGTACAGGCAAAAGGGTTTTATTTTCAGAGAGGGTGGAGGGGAAGGGGTGATGGAGCTCGACAGGACAACTGGAAGGCGTGGGGTGCTGAAAGTCCAGAGTAGCAGGAGTCAGTCGGGACGGATGGCGGTGGCGGTTCTGTAGAGCAGAAAGACACAAGTTAGGAAAAAGTTCCAACAGGATACAGAATAATTTCTAGAAGGTTTAAGGCTGCAGCCGGGATGCTGTCTACCAATCAGTTAGACGCAATGATCTGGCAATGAGTGAGTGAAGAGCCGGGGTTGAAGTACTGTTGGTTTGATGAGTTGATGGACTTCAGGTGAGGAGGCCGAGGCCCGTGAACAGGTGGAAGAAGATGAGGCCACGTCCTCCGGCAGACACAGACAGGCAGACTACACACAGACAAGGGGGAAGGGAATGAACCAAAACAGGAGCTGGGGAATATCCGAGAGCTGGGTGAGAGGGAGGTACAGCGGACCATGACAACGTTATGTTAATCAGGTTGTAAGATACATATATCTGATGAGCATGTTAATAATGATCTTAGAAAAAATGTATTCAAAGCAGATAATGGTAGTTCGCTGCCATCGGTGTGTGAGTGTGTGCATGAATGGATGAATGAGTGATAAAAACGTTGTAAAGCACTTTGGGTAAAAGCGCTATATAAATGCAGCCATTTATTGGTATTATTGGTAGAACTGTGTAGCAGGTGTTTTCAAAGCCAAGACTCCAGTGAAGAGACATTTTATTTTATTAGGTTATACCAAAGGTACTCATAGAAGTTCCATTAATACAAACTGAAACTATATCTTGTTTGTTAGCTGACTGAGACCGACATAGTCAGTCAACATAAATGCATTTACTTTAAGTATTTTGGCAAGTGCAGATAGTAAATAGAATTAACAGATTATAGTGTGCTAACTGCTAGATAAAAGCCAAAAGCCTTGTTCAACGTCAGATGGAGGCAGCAGAGCTAGCACTTTCTTTGTGAAAAGCTCTAATTAACTATACCTGCCCAGCACCAAACGTTAGACAGACAAAGTTAGCTGGTGCACAGAACCCATGAATACTGGACATTATGTTCAGCAGGTGTGTAAATTACCAACTGTATGCTAACACAGCAAGTCAGTTAAAAACAGTTTGTCCCGCTTATAAACATGCACAGCTAAACCTTAAACGTTCGATTGTCCCAATTTGTGTCAAATCTGTACACAGACATGCTACACATATATATTTTTAGATTAAGTGTGACTTACAAGTGTGACTTTCCAAGGATTTCATTATCTTTGATGTCAATCGCGAATAAACGTCCATAAATCCTCTTAGAAATCATAAAAGACATTCCTAATAACTGCATCAAAGTAATCCAGTGATAGGCAGCCTGTTTGCAATGTACCCATGGATTTACAGACAACTTCAAGTTTAAGTTTTACCACCTAGGCTACTAAAAGCAGCCTAAAAATGCCCTCAGCTATCTCCGTCGGTTGGATAATCAAGTTGTTACCTGCTTACACATCCAGCAGACACAGAGAAACATTAGCCTCCCATTGGAGTAATTTTTCGCTCCACCTGATTAATGTAAGTATTTGTATTTGCATTTATTTACTTATTGTGGACAGTGCATATTAATCAACATTAATTAAAATGTAAATGTGCCAGGACTGACTCATTTTTCATCTGCAGTATCTTGCCAGAATATTAAAATGGCCTTACCTGCAAAGACAAGGAGTCTAATTATAGTGAGGCACATTAGATTTGCATTGGATGTTATGAACATTTAAAAACAACCTAGCTAGAAAAGCTACATTAAAAAGTATTAACCACTATTACTACAATCTAACTTCATCAGGTAAGATGTACTTTTTTTACCAAAGCCAAATGTTCTCATCCATAGTGCCACATTTTAGGAACTAACTCACACCAAATACAAAGTGGCACTAAACACCAACCACACTCCAGCAAATGTATAGTTAAGCAGTCATAAGTATGATTACTACTAAGCAAGTCTTCCATACCTTCGTAAAAGTCCAATATTTAATGGTCTTTCAGGCTTGGTTTGGTCTCCACCAAATCCTGTGAAAAATATCTGGGTCTTCAGCTTTCTAGATGCTCAACTGTCCCACCAGTTTGTGTCTTCTTCACTGTTTTGATTTTACATGGGGCCATGACAGAGTGGTGAAACTCAACCGTAAAGTCGAAGTAAAACCAAAAACAGCAACAAAAGCGGTTAAATGCTGTGCAGACCGTCCCTTTCGCATAACTCATGGTCTCATTTAATTCCGTATCATTATCCAAAGTATTGCTTGTTGCAGGTTTAACCAAATGGATTGAATTGTGCTTATGCATATTGCCTGCTAATCAGCAGCTGTGCCTGCTGCCTGGCTGAACAGCCCTGTCACCTACAATATTCAAACCACTTGACCACAATTACCTAACACAACGGAATGTAACCTCCAATCACATCACATTAAATAAAATCATAAGATTGGAATTTTATAATTTAATTTTATTAAATATCCAGAGGAGGAGGGAGCCGCCTTTTACAGGTTATGGTGGTTTGAGTAAGAATAAGACAAGACACATTGCTTATTAAAAACTTGTTATTTTATAGCAATCTACAGTAATCTACTGTGGTGGCAATCTGAAAATAAAGAGTCTCAAAACTGAGAATTGTCTTTGTAGTATTTATTAAGCTTTCTGCAGAAAGGATCAGAGAAAACACACAGTAGACTACACAACTGTCTGTAAGACTCTGACTACACTACATACTGTATACTGCAGGCCTGTGTCATATCGAGAACTTCTTCTGTGGGGGTTTCCTCTGGGTGTTCTGGCTGACAGTTGGCTCCATCACACCATGACGACACTATAACGGGTCTGGGATTCTCTTTGTCACCTTCTCTTATGTTACACGGCTGAACAAAACGTTCTCTTTCATTTGATCATAAAAAAAACATTGCAAACAAGAAAGTAAGTCTTTGGGACTCACAAACCTTGGAAAATGCAAATCATCGGCTACAAACTCCAATCCGCAGGCTTCTCAGGGTCGACTTTACGGGGGCTCCTCAGTCTCTCATTGATTCTGTTGCTAATCCTGTGCCACTGTTCCCCCAACAGGTCTGGGAGTCTTTACGTATATGTTTACATATGTACTCATTCACGCGCTAATGGCGTCATATTAAAGTGCGAAACAACAAGTGCATTGCTGCCTCCTGCTGGTTAAAAACAACAACACATTTGGTCTTTGCAAACAGAAATGACGTGTGTGTTTATTTGCATATAGAGCGGGGAAGTGAGATCCGATCTCAGTTGGTCACTTGAGATGCATGTGGAGACGCATTCTAATGTAAAGGTGTGAACTGACGTACTTACAGCTGTCCACTTGGGATCGGATCACCCAAGACGCATGTTAATGCCGGGTGTAAACAGGGCCAGACTACGGATCTTTAAACTGAACTGAACAAAGTGATTCATGATGTCCACCTCTAGTGCCTACCATACACACTGTCAGGAAGATCCACCACTAAGTACAGAACATGTCTTGTGAAACCATTCCTGAAGTTACAACAACCCTGAAGAGTGGAAAAAAACAATGCTCAGGTAATATGGAGAGGGCCTTGGTGAAAAATGCATGGGAGCTTCAGTGAGGGTACAGGAACTGATTGAATGGCCTTGGTTCACTTTTATTTAAAACATAGACAAACAAACAGCATATCTGTCTCAGATGTGCATTGCATTGCTTCATATTAGGCCTGTAGAAAAGACACACATTTTGATGCACTGATTCAAGCTCAGAAAGCCAACTGAATTGATTTGAAATTTGCAAATCTATTCAAGTTGGAATTGAAAGAATGTTATTGAAAGTTTGTTTCATTGAAACACAACCTTCTTTTACACTACAAATTTCACAGCTAAAAGCAGTAAAAATCCTCTGAAGTCAGCCCCTTTGACTGAAAATTTTAAATTTAGGAAATGTCTGCGAGTTATCATTTATGCAGAACTAAACTGAAGGAAAAAGTGGGGCTCAGACGATTTTGTTGAAAATATCATTTAGAAACAAAGAGCTGCTGTGGTTTGAGCCTAAAAAGTAGGAGCTTAATAAATGCAATCATTTCAATTAGTGCAGGGCTGTTATATGTATTGGAAGAAACAAATCAAACCCAGTTTAATTGGACATAATCATTGGCAGAATGTGAGATTTGATGATGCAGTAAATGGTTTCTATAATAAAGTGTGTTGTAAAGTGAACGCCTCATGTTTGTGTCCTTGAATTGCAAAGAATCAGGTCATCTATGAGAATGGAAGTGATCTTCTCCTGTAATTTTAGGCACAAGTTGGTCTCTTTGATAATCAACCTTTAAGGCGACAATGAGAGCAAGTCTCAGTAATGCAGATTGGACAGAAAGTAATCGCCTTGCAGCAGAGAGCTCATTAGAGAAAATATTTTTGCTATAATAGATTTATGGATGTTTGAGGCTTCATTCATACTCAAAAGACCATGAAGATTTCAGTGAAATTTCAGTCACTCTGAACCAGAGGAAATTACCCAAATCTGAAATAGAAAGCACACTCACCTTCTTTCAACTAGTCTGTTACAAAAGAAGCATAATTTTCTGCTCAGGAGGTCTGAACATTGGACACACTGGTCAAAACCAGCTGGTGGAAGTTTTGACAATTAATTTCCTTGCCACTCTGGTGAATAAAAAAAATGACACTGAAATAATGAGGCAAATAGAGGTTAGCAGGCTTTAGAGTTCTCCACCACTGAGAAAAAATAATACCTGGAAAACTGACAAAGCAGGTATAGAATTCAAAAGCCTGCGGGAAGTGGCCGGGTGAGAAACAGAAGAAACATATCGATGCCATTTTACAGTCACAGCTTTGGCATTTACCGCTGTTGATCCTCTTACAGAGAGCAAATTATGATTAATTCCTAACATTCCCATCATTATAGCCTGAATAAGTCATTCTGAATACCCAGCAGAAAGATTTCATTGTTTATACAGCTGAACTACTGCAGTACATTATCACTATGAGTCATCACAAATTACTTTTCACCCTTAGTGTGGAATACTCTGGTCAACTGCAAATGGTCAGTTTTGCTATATTATACATTTCAATAAACTTCAGATGGTTTATTTTCACTCTCTTGGAAGGAACAAAAGATCCGCTTCACAGTGTCGTAGACTTGTAACAATAGAGCCAAAGCAAGTGACATTAATCATAATTGAATTTCTTTTACTTAACATTTATGTATTCAGATTTCAAGGCCCACCAAGTGATTACTGCAATTGTGATTTTCCTAAACCAATTTTCCTGATAATTTATTTGAATTAGAAAGGATTTAATGAATAATCAGATGAATTATGAATGGAAGGGCAACCTTGCTGAGAGTGAAGCAAGACGATGAATTGCCAATCAGCCAAACGCATCCAAATGTCAAACAAGCATGTCTTTGATCCTCTGTAGGCTGTTTGCGGGAGCTAATAAAATGTTTATTAAGTACGTCCCCAGGTGACAAGACATTTATCAGTGTGTCAACTCTTTCTCCAGTAACAAACTGCCGATGAAAAGCAGGGCAGAGATTTCTCAAGGGAGCTGCATGATTGTAAAGCCATTGTGCTGCTGGATCAATAGTATAAGTACATCTACCATCAGTTCTGCCTCTGCTACTCATATTGCTTCTACTGCTAACACCAGTGCTCCCACTAGTACTTCTACTTTGCTAGTACTACCAGAGAGAGCTGAAGTCCAAAGTCATATACCTCTGTGATAGCCGCTGCTCCAGTGACTCAATTTAAATGGAGTAAATCAGTTTTTCTGAAAAAGTGAATATGTTTGTGCAGTTTACTACCCATATTCGAAGATAAGAAGTCAAAACCTGAGTGATTTTAACATAGTTAAACAACGATTAATTTGTTAGCGTAACATGCTAAGCCCCCATGAAAAATTACCAATGCAATGTGCAAATTTACGTCATAACTTAGTGTCTTCCATACCTATACATGAAAAACATCTACACCATTCAGTCCTCTTTGTTCTGCTGTTACAGACAGTCAGTGATTTGTTCATTTTGGCCAGAGTACCCCCCCTGCCCCCACTAATGCTTATTATTCGAAGCACACTGTAGTTTTGACGGTTTAAACTTTACCTCGAATTATGTGCTTGCAGCAGCTGAGCGTGGTGCGGTCAGTGCAGGTTACACCATATACATCTATAGTAAAAACTAGATCTGTAGTCATGTCTCCCCTAAAATATTTAGTTACAGAAGTGGCTTGGTCTGGAGGTGTATTTTCAGCAGCACAGACGCTACTGAATGATCATAGAAATGTTATAGGGAATATTATAGCAATACTACAGGCAGCAGTGTGTCCCTATGATCCTCTCGCTGTACCGCGACTGCACGTTGCTACTTGTCACTTTGATCATGAAGGTGACACTATTCTATAGAATAGGCTACACTATAGTATAGAATTGAGTATTTATAGTTTATAGTTTAAAGAATATTCTAGATTCAAGACGAAACCGGCAGTAGGGAGGGACTGAGAGAAAAAGGCGCAATTACATATCCATCTGCTACTTCAGCACCACGGACAGCGCCATGGATTTATCAAGACACAGCACAGTTATGCAGCAGGTTAACAAGTGGGATGCTTTTTGGTCATTTTGCCAACAAGGGGAATGGCATCCCCCCTCACCTCCACTCAAACCACCTACTGGTTATAGTGATATCTGAACTAGCCACAGTCACTGGACGTGGAAACATTTTTACTCTTATTTTGTTAGCCCTACACCCACGATGGTGGAGAGCAAATTATGGAAACGGTGTCCGTTATAGGCCTTAAAAACAGATTTTAGTACTTTGCCTTATAACAAATCAGATTTTAAATTGATTTTGACGCTCAAGGCTACTGAATGCAAGATTTGAAAAAAAGTGGGCTTCAGTGTGGAATTAAAAAACATGTTTTGTTTTATATTTTGAACTCATGTTTTGGATTTAAATGTGGTTCGCAACCTTTGTCAAATGTTGCACTAACGTCTCTACTTCTCATTTTGTCCTAATTTTCCTTCATTCTCACATTTAACATTAGATGTGTGTGTGTATAAGGTGTAAGTGTGTGTGTGTCTGTGTGTGAAATCTGATGAAGCCAGGGAAGCCTGCATTGGAGTGATGATACAGTATGCTGCACAGTTTTGTTTGGGGGGATGACCTTGGCAGTGGAAATCTCAAACAACCCCTCCAGGGATGCTCACATGGAATAATATAAAAATTGTCACGTTTATTGTGAGGGAATTGTCTCATTGCTCCTTTTTGCCATGTTAGCGGCGTGGCCAGTTGAGTCAGTCCCAAACCAACATCTATGGGATGGATTGGCACAAATTTTGTACATGCATTAATGGTTCCGAGACAGTGTATCCTAGTGACTTTGGAGATTGCATGTCTTTTCCTCTGGCGCCACCTTGAGGTTGGCATTTGTGCTTTCGAGTAAAATGTCTCAACAACTATTAGATGGATTGGCACAACATCCATGTCCCCCTCCGGATGAATTGTAATGACAATTACAACTTTTCTATTTGTTCAATACTTTATGACCAAATGCATGCTTTTTTCCCCCTTCTCTTTACTTGAATCATTCTTATTTATTGATAGTTTACAGTTAGTCAACAATTTTCCTCGGGATAAATAAAGCTTCTAATCTTATCTTAAAGCACCTGTTCCTAAGTACAGCCTCACGGAGCTGCTCACATGGCTGTAGATTCTTAGCCTTGTTTCGATCTATTGGGCACTTTTAAATGTGATTTAAGGGTAAATTGTGGAAGACCTTTGGGTGGACTATGCAGGACATGCTCTTAAGACAATAAACAATGTTTGTTTTGGTTGAAAATGTGCTAAATATGTTATGCTAAATATAATAACGAATATTTCCACTTCCAGGCTCTGCCTTTGAGGACTGTTTGTTCAGTTCAGTTCTACAGCATTTCTATTTTCCATATTTGTATAAACATCTGTAACAATCTGAGGGCGATATGGAAATAAGGACCGACTTGTTGATTTGGAGAAAAACTAAGGATGACATGAGCTTACTTTGAGTCTGGGAGCTGAGATCTCCGAAGTTATTCATCAATAGGAACTCTGCTGGTTGTCCAAATTTATCATGCAAAGGGCATATTTTTTATTAAATGAATGCAAGTGGGAGAGAAATACCTACAGAGAAAGAAGAGGAAAATGTATTCATGATGCCACAACTAATGGATGTGTTTGCTGTTTGTGTATTCCAACCACATTTCAATTACATGTTGAAAGGAGAAAGAGAAATATTTTTTTATTAAGTCTACAATATATACTCTAGTGATCAGGAGAAATAAAAATGTGTAGCTGCCATGTTTGTGGCTTTTTTGAAGCTGCTGATTCTCAGAACAGCCATTCTGGGACTGCATATGTCAAGAAATGTGTTTAGAAATGTAATTTTAATGCCTCATCAGAGTTTTATACTTTATAGACCCCGCAGCAACCAGTGAGTCCAGCTGTTTAATAAAGGCTTTTGATGTGACAACCTGTTGCTTGCCTTTGTGAAACCCAAGTCTCCAGCTGCCTTCCTGGCAGCACTGTACAAAATAAGTATAGAAAATGGATGGATGGTTTGATGCGCATTGCACTCTCGAGCAATGACAGACCTCCTGTAAGCTCCTTTCTCGTTGCAACCTTCTCATTATCTGTTCTGCAGATAGGTTCTCAAAATTCCTTCTGGAGTAGTTTCCAACCTACGAGCAAAGCATGAACTCACTGAAGAATCTCAAGGCTTTCCATCTGAGTTTCATCTTCAGTTACTAATATTTAAAAAGCCTTTGCCATCAGAGAAATAATTAATTGTGGTCTGAATGTGTTACAACACCACATAATGCAAAGTGCGGGGTCATCTCATTACTGAGGAATCCGCTGCACTCAAGCCAGCATTTATCTCCCACATATTTTGTCATCTACATGAAAATACCTAGCATTTTTTTTTACTTTTAATCACACTTGCACAACTCATGAATAATACAAAACATGAAATCCTTTGCGGAGATGGTACTTCCACCCAATAAAGATGTTCCATGAGTGTTTGGAGAACGTCTGCAGCACTTGGGGAATCAGGGAGGCAGGGAACAGACAGTGAAGAAACCCAGCATGACGCCTCATGCTGAGAGATCATCTTGTGTAAATGAGCACTGAGCAGATGTGGAACATCCATCAGAAAGCTGTAAAAAAGGGAACAATCCAGTTCAGTTTGACTAACAAACTGGGTTTATAGTGGAGTCCGTGGCTAGTACGCACTGTTAGAGCAGACGTGAGAATCCATAGGGAAGAACATCTGAGAGTTTACATCCCATCCCATATTCCCTGGAGGTTATTACCCCTGAGTACCACAGCATAGGTCATCATCACCCTCCCTTCATCTATACTGCCAGCTCTCAACCACACTCTAGATACTGAATTTCTAAAGTAGGCCATAGCGCTGTTGCAAATGGAAGCACTATTTCAACCCCCTCCACCTCTTGTTGCTCCCATCCCATATTGAAATCTATGCACATTCATAATAAATCTCAAAAAGCGCCATCAGTCAGACACTCTCCATGTCGGTAAGTCCCCTGGGCAATCCCATGCTCGTTGACTGTGAAGCGGTTAAGGAACTCCCACAGGGATACTAGGGAACTCTGGCTCACACGTAATTACCACAGTGACCAGGGCTGAGGAAGGATCAGGAAGTGCTGTTTAAGTGAGGCCATTTTAGAAAAAGAAGACATATTGGTTTTACAGTCATATTGAAGTCAAATCATGTCTGAATGAATGAATGAGTGATGCATACAACTATACCAAGCCCACATGGGATTACAAGACACCACAAATTCATATACGCAAGATCCAGAATGCTGCTCATACATTTTTAAATAAGGCCACAAAATGTCCAGAAAATATAGAGAATTCAGTAAAAGTTTCAGACCTTCACTGTCTGCAACAAAATTCATAAGTCACTGTCAAAAATGTACTGGAGAAATCAGAATGAATTTTGTACAACACACATCTGCACGCCAAAATATTTCAGGGTGTTGTTTCATGGATAAATGACATTCTTACATCATCATAGTGTGCAAAATACTAGAGACAATCACTCACTTTCCAGAGGAAGAATACCAGCTCTCGCCTGTGCAACTAAAAATCTTTGACCACTAAATAAGATAAATGCAACATAATTGAGCCACTTTAGTTTAATATGCAAACTTGTCCTTGATTTTGATTTTGACAAAATATTTTTAAACAATTTTTCTTCAGAATAAAAGCTTACTTTAAATGGATTCAACATTACAACACAAATTATTTCTGTAGATATACAGCATATCAATCTCCTCAAATATTGAGTAGCTTCTTTAAAGTCCCATATCCCTTCAGCATAGTTCAGTTTTCAAGTTGGTCATATGTAGAACATGACTAAGCAGGCATTCAGACTGAAAACAGCCCTGCAGCCGTGTTGTCTGAGGTACCGTGAGACAATGAAGTACAATCCAGGAAGTCGAGTTTGAGCGACAGATTAATACGTTTAAAGGCAACACTGGACAACAGTTTGTAATACTCACAGACAGGATTTTATAACTCAAGTTATCACGACAGTAACTATGTTTTCTTTTGTTGCTACGATCGGTTAACATTAGAAATACAGCGTTCACGTTACAAATTCACAAGGAGAGCGTGCTTGCATGTATTTGATTGGCCAACGTGGTGCCGGTGCCTTGTCAGACATTGAGTTATGGCAAAAGTTAAGCCAGGTTAAACTTTTTTTGCCAAACAACCCTGCATTGTTGTTTTTTGCTGGAGCTCTCTGCCTTGAATGAATGAGAAGGTTCGATTTTTTCACACAGGGCTACTGTTGGTCTTAATGTCGCCTAAGACTCTACAGCTATGCTAGTGGCTCTGCTAATGTCAGCATGCTAACATGTCTAACTTGACGTTTAGCAGGTATATTGTTTACCATGTTCACCATCTTTTTTTATCATGTTAGCATGCTAACATTTGCTAATTCGCCTGAAATACAAAGTACAGCTGGGAATGTCATCAGTTTTGCGGGTATTTGGTCATGAATCAAAGTATTGGACAAACTGAAAATTTGGCCTCATGGTGGCACTAGATGGAAGGTCAGGGGATCAACAAAGTTATTAAAATTCATCCACAGGGGACCATAAATATCTGTACAAAATTTTATGGCAATCCATCCAAGAGTTATTTCATTCTGGACCAGTGGCAGAGTGACATCGCCATCCATAGAGCCACGGTGTTAGCATGGTGAATAACCAAGGTCACTACATAATTTCTGTTTGTTATTGTTTGGGCCTAGAGCTCTCACAGCGGAGTCAACAAGGGACCCAATTACAACCTCATAAATCAAAAATTCATAGTATTTAAACTGTAAAGTGATTAAACCAAACTTAATGTATTTTGTACTTGGCATATAAATGCAAAATGGTGATGCAGGAAATGCCCCCTGCACCCCTCAGCTACACTCAAAGACCTGAGACATTCACTTCCAAGTCACTTATTAGACCACAGTGTCCTATGGTGACTCAAGCACTTCTGTATTCTTTTCTGCTTGGCAGTTAATTTCAGATTCACAATACCGTATGGTTGAATAACCTTGCTCAGCCTAAGAGCCAAATTTTAACATTGTTGTGTTTACCAGCAATCTAATTCCCATTCCCTCCTACGCAGCTCATATAACAGACAGTTTCTTGTTTAGCCTGAATTAAAAAAAGGTTACTGTGGAAATTAAGGCTGCATTCTGAAGACGTTTTGTTTCAAATGTCTCTCCTTAGCATCCCTTTAATACTGAGGCAGAAACTCTTGTCACGCCTGCATCACTTTGTGCTTTCCCACAGACACAGATGGGCACTGTAGGGGGAGATTTCCAACAGTGAGGGAGTGAGCTCAACAGACCAGGTGTGACATGAACACTACAACCTCTTTGCCTTTGGGCTGTGTCTCTGATTGAAACTCTCTCTTGTTGTGGGAGTGCCATGAAGCGGTGCGGCGCAGACACCGCTTAGTCTGAAAAATTAGTGCCATCAGCGTCTCAGCATCCGGATTAATGAGAACCCGCGGTGCTGAGCCAGGCAAAGGCTGCTCATTTGTTTGGGTACCCATCTCCATTAAACAGCAATAAGGGGAATTCATGGAGCTCCATCAGAGCGTGGGGGTGCGTTGGAGAAGCCCGCATGGAGGGATTTCGTAACACGACTAAGCTCATCACGCTCAGTAATCCAGATGAAATTAAAAAGCTGTGGACAGCTGCAGAAAAAAAACATCTCTCACACACTCTCTTTTTTAATCTTTTCCCACTTGTTCCTTTCATCTTGCAAGCATTGTTTCTAGGCACAAGGGATATGGAAAAGTTACAACATGCCATATGGAGCTGGGATGCACTGTAGAAGAAATTATAATTATAATCATAAACTGAATAACAAAGCAAACAACTGTTACTGTGTTTCATGTTCAGATTCATTCATTGTCTCTCACTTGATGTGCTGTGGCTAAGGAAGAAACAAATAACCATGCCTTCTGTTCTATTTGGCATGTAATGTGATGTCAGCATTGTATTTTGCATGGAGGTTCATAGAAGGTTTTGGACTGTGAATTGAGCACATCGCAGCACCAATTTAAAATAGTTTCTTTGTTCTTACTATTTCATGTAGAGGCTGGAGAAAGAAAGCCCACAGCACCTGGAGTAACCCTGCAATTGTATTTAGATGTATTGATTCGTACGCCTGACCAGCCTCTGTGTGAATTTTTGGTTTTTCATGGTCCAGAGGATGTAATAGAATTGAAGGGAGAGAAGGTGCACCGGCACAAAAAAAAACGTTTCAAAACAATTAGCATGTATCATTAGGCAGGAGGAGAGGAAAACACCTGAAAGGGGAGCAGGAGGAGGAGAGAAAATGGAGAGAGACAATGAGGATAATAGTCAGGTCCAAGGACATTTGTGTCAAGGAGCAGTCCAAGTCCCCTGCTGGTCTGATGATCTCCGTAATGCACATGATGTGAGTCACTTGACTGCTCTTTATATTATAATGGTTTTAAATGATTCCATGATCCACTGCCATTATTGTAATACTCTAATTGCTACCCCTTCACTACTGTCTTAGACGGAAATAAAATTTACATTTGAAAAGGCAGAATACACCACTTTCAAGCCTTAAACCATGAGAGGAATAAAGGTCGCAATTAAAAACATGTTCAATTATTGCAACCATTGTTCTTCAATTCAGTTTTATTTCTATAGCGCCATATCATAACAAAGTTATCTCAGGGCACTTTTTCATATAGAGCAGGTCTAGACCGACTCTTTATGTTTACAGAGACCCAACAATTCCCACCAAGAGCAGCACTAGGAGACAGTGGCAAGGAAAACCTCCCTTTTAACAGGCAGAAACCTCGAGCAGAACCAGAACCAGAGCCAGGCTCTGGGTGGGCGGTCATCTGCCTCGACCGGTTGGTTTGAGAGCTTCAAAGACATCCCAGACACATCTGGCTGAGATAGGCTGCTGCGCCAACTAACTCTGCTCTTGCTGTCATGACAGTGACAAACTGTTTCACAGAGTTCAATACCAAGAAGTTATTTAACATGATACCAGTGAATTGCATGTCACATACTCATGTTTACCAACCCAGGCCCAGGAAGGACCGTTTTTAGTCATAGGCGGTCACCTAGGACGCCACCAGATGGAGGGGGGCCAAAATCAATGAACAACACCTAAGAAGCTCTTAGCATCAGGAGAGTACTGGCTGTTGCCTATTTTGCAACCCTGTGGTTGATGTCACACTGCTGCATAAGAATCACGTATAAATAACCAGCTTACAATGCAAACATCAACATCAACAATATGATCCACACACCAAGATAAGAATCATAACCGGGATACAGATGATGTGTGCACTGGTGTGCCCTAAACTCCAGTCATGAAGTCATCAGTAAGTCAGTAGGATTAATAAAAGATAATACATTTGTAAAATGTGAAGATAATAAATTGTGGAGCAATAAATAATAAACAATCACACCCTGAAATTAGAATGAAAGTCCCGAGCCAATCCACAGGATCTAGATCAGGACCAATAAATCCATTTGTACTTATAGGTATCAGCTACAAATCCAGATGTTTGATCCTGTCAAAAGCGCCCCACTGTGCTCTGTTAAAACACTGATCGCACAGCATTGTGAGCGAGTGACCCACTGAGTCTCAAAACATATCAAAACAGCGGTCAGTAGTTTCACTTAATTAGTTAGTAGTAATTTTCACTTAGCGAGCAGCAGGGAGCGATGCGAGCAGAGCGGTCATTATGCGACTATATCAGGGATATTTTGCAGGTGAACCACACCTCTAAAGTGCTGCTGTTTTGTTAATGCTGAGGTCAGTGTCTGTTTAAATCCTGTCTAGACCGTCCTGGAGCACATCTACATTGGCATCCTTCCTGTATGGAAGTAGTGTCGAATAGTAAAGGTCTATATTTTCTGAATGCAGAGCTATTCAGTATAACATACATAAATTGCTTCATTAATTTTAATGCAGGTCTACAGTGTGCACTATAGGTTGCATAATGATGTTAAAAAAAAGTCAGAGAATTAAAAGAAAAAGAATTATCATAAATCATAAAACGTGTACAGCACATCCATAAGTGAAGGTCATACTAATAATGCCTGCAGCTCAGTACAGAAATGACAGAGACTGATGAAAAGGTTGAGGAGTTGAAGACACACAGATGATCAGTAACCTGGATAATGTTAGCATCGTACAGGGATATTAATAACCAGGGTGTGTTCCATATTCTATCCCGAACATTATTAAAATATAGGACATAGCAGGGACTAGTGTGCATGTAAATATACTAAGTAACAGATTAGGTTGATGATATGACACAGCTCGGAAGTTGAGTGAAGTTGAATAAAGTTGTATTTAAAAGAATAAAGTAGGCACCAGTGGACATCTCGCCTAGGGCACCAAAATGTCCAGAAATGGCCCTCCCTGCCTGTCAGTCTGTGCTTTATAGCAGGTAAAAGAAAAATATTTCTCTTATGAGGATCTAAGTATGACTTACGAACTTAAAAAACCTCATAATTATTACTTTGCAATAGAACCTTTTAATGGCAGACATTTAGGTGAGCGAGTTCCAGGGTCCTGGTGTTGTGCATGCTCGCTCACTTACATGGCTGCCCTCGTGTCTCCTCTAGTCTTGATTGTCTGTTGATTAACCTCACCTGCTCCCATTACTCACCTGCCCCTGAGTCCCTTGTCAGTCTCTTCCCTATTTATACCGGTCCCTTTCCTGTGTTCCCCGTCGGTTCATTGTTCTGTGTTGCGTGTCTTTTGTTGGGTGTGTTCTGTGTTGGCTGTATTTCTTGTGCTCCAGTTGTCTCCCGAACCTGGATGTACCTGCTTCTTTGGTGCTTGCTTGCTCACCTGCCTGTACCTGCAAGTAAGGTTAAATAAATCTTTGAACTGTCTTGAACCTTGAATTCCTGGAAAATGTGAGCAGGGGAAGTGAGTGCAATGTGAATCCAGTCATCATTCAGCAGTTTTTGAGCAACTTGACTCCCAGCTGTGCACATGCATGTTGCCTTCTCCACCTCCCCAGGCTGCTGCCTGAATAACAGTGTTCACTGTCAACGTGCCCTGTTGACTGTGGCTGAATCAAATTAACTGAATTCATAAAACCATCTCCTCGGTTATGTGACTCCCCTATAAGACCTTTGTTTAGCTAACCACTTGCACAGTGGCATTGAATAAAAGATTACTTATTTGGGGAATATTATAACAGGGAAACACACACACAGACACACACACACTATGATTAATTATGATTCTTTAATGAGAAGTTCACCAGGACACACACCACTGGAGTGTCAAATTAAACTTATAATGAACAGCTATTTCTTGTGGATTTATGAAATTCTGAACCTTGATAAGGTCAATTCCGATACACTACAGTAAATGGGCATTTTCACCTGTCAAGTCATTACACCCGAGCTCATTTCTCCAAAACATGTCAATGACACAAATCCTCAAAACCCCATTAGACTTCATGCTTATCGAAGGCAGGAAATAATCTAGCTTTTATAATTAACACAGAACAAAATGTATGCTGTTAGTTTGTAGGGTGACCCGCGGTCAGGAAGTAATGATGCCAGATATATGCAAACAAACACACTGTCGTAGGTATGCAGTACATGGTCGCCCATACACACATGTATAAAGCACACAGTGGGCTACACACCTTTCCATTAACAGGAAATCACCATGGGGAGTTGGAGGTAATAGTATTGAGGCAATAACAGTTTTAGCTAATGTAATCAGCATTCTTTATGGTGTTTTGAGCTTGTGTGAGGTCCTGAGAACAAAATCTTTTGGGGGGGGGTGAAAATGGTGGCTAGATTGAATTCTGTAAAATGTTCTCCTCTTTTGTTTGGACTGTAGTGTAACATGAATACAAGATCATCACACCAAATGTTTGCTGAATGATGCGGCTGTAAATACTCTGTATGGCTGTTACATAGCTGCTTTATAAGGTGTCCCAAGGGAAAAGTTACCAACAGCCCTTGACAAAAACATAATGGGAACCTATAAATCCATTTTGGTTTAGCCTTTGCACACCATACCCACAAAGTAGCACTCTCTGACACACTGAGTTCCAACTCAAATGACTGTGTAACGTTCAACCACATTACTCTGGTGCTGGCGGGAATATTGCCTTACAAATAATCAGTGTTGTGTTAAATGAAATCCATAGTTATTCCAGGCCAATAGCCCTTCATATGGTAAATTAAATTTGTTACACACTGATATCCAAAATGACTTCAGCTGCGCTCACACGCACTATATCAACTGCTGGAAAACCACATGAAGTTGGTGATCTTTGTGAGGAAAACATCCATCAGTATAGTCCAAAATGGTATATTCAGAATTTTGTTCAATTCAAACATAAAATAATATAATTCTTTCCCTCTACTGAATAGATTACTGAAAAGTCTGTTTATCTTGCACTTGTTAGGATGAAAGATAAAACCACTGCCACTGTGAAGAGTTGTAAAATCCTTTCTCATTGTATTATAAACTGCTCAGTGTCATGGATCATGGATCTATCACACAAACCGGCCTTCCTGGATCATATTTCATCCTCTCGCCAGTACCTGAAACTCCTTGCTTTTTCTTCGTTAGTTTTGACAGCCTGGTACTGAACAGCTTGTCTGCAACAGCTGAAGCAGCATGTCAGCAGCAGCAGCTCCAGTCCTCAGTCAGTGTCACACTGGATGTGGTAATGCACAGTACTGCTGTGCACTCACAAGCGTCCTGCCTTACAGCCCAGTACAAAATCAATGTGGTTAATGCTTTGGGTGGGTCGCAGAAATGTGTGTAAAATGTGAGCCAATATGTGACTGGTGTAAACAGCTTTTTAGATTAAAACTGAAGCGCATCTGTTCTATAAGATGCACATGAGATGGATGACTGAAAAACACGGCTAAAACATGTCCTGTCCACTGGAAACAGCGTGTTCTGGCAGTGCTGAGGAATTTAGCAAAAAAAGGTTTATT
>LKNJ01003228.1:47532-77468 GCA_002120245.1 Maccullochella peelii | reverse complement strand
GGGGGTGATGATGATGGCTGAGTAGATTAACAGGGGAGACTGAGGATAGCGTGGAGGTAGCAGGCAGGCAAGCCCGGGCAACAACGATCTGGCAATGAGTGGTTGGAAGACCGGAGCAGATATACTGTTGTGTAGATGAACTGATGGCTGGCAGGTGTGCAGACAGGAGCAGGTGAGTTGAATGTAGTAATCAAGAGGGAGCCACGCCCACGCCACACACACCAACACACAGAGGGTACATCCCAGGTCTCTTATTTGACATCTCCTTGCTCCTTGATCCTCGCTTGAACCCGGAAGTCATTCTGGTCGGCCTTCTTGAAGCCCTTATTGCTGCTCCATGGAGCGGGGATCGAGGAGGGATCTCTGAGGAGCCATGAGCGAGGAAACACGAGAGCAGCCTTCACGGAAGACTTTTATCGGCAGACACTCCCTCTTATTGGATATCAGTTATTGATTGGACGCTGCAGCTGATCGGACTGATCTGATACATCACAACAATCACTGGAGTTTCATACCGGAGTGAAGACAGATAACAGAAGTTTTATATTTTATTTGCATTTTTTTTTTAATCTGTGTTAATTGTAGGTCTGAACAACAAAAGAACCATAAACAAGTTTCTTCATTTATTAGAAAGATTTTTCTTCTCATGATCTGTTATTTCCCTCGTTAACTTTTATTATGGATACAATTAAAGTCAGAGCGAGTAGGAGAGTCTGTCTGTTATCTAGAAACACTTCTCTACATAATTTATCGTTATTTCCATTCACGTGAGGCTGATCATTTCTGAGCGTCGGGTTTGATGAATTACATCATTTCAATTTTCTCTGAAACATTTAGCGTAATAAATCATTTCCAATGTTCAAAAGCCCCCCCCGAATCATATTCTGGGTTATTAAACGGACGGCGCTTCATGTGACGCTTCAGAGCAAAGGACGTCTCATTTCTCTAAAAACAGATTTCCTCGTTTCTTCTCTCCTCGCGTGGTTTGGAAAAGACGCAAGTGAGGGAAACGTGGATGCAGTTAAGAGACTTGGGATGTACCCAGAGAGACTGACTAGTAAATGTTTGAGTGATTATACCTGTATATCAGTATTACAGCTGCCCATGTTTTTTGTGTGTTTTTTTTTATTATTTATTATGCCTTTATTATATTGTATTTATGTACTGCTTTGGCAATATAGATTCCTGATCTGTCATGCCAATAAAGCTTATTTGAATTTGAATTTGACTGACAGGGGAGAGACAGAAGACACACAGGAGAGGGAAGAAAAGACATAAGGGAAAATAACCAGTGACACGGCCAAGGCTGTGACACTGTGAAGTGTTCTTTCTCTCTCGTCTTCACATTATAAGCAACGGTAAACATACACATAGCTTATTGATGACCAACGTTTGCAGGGGAAAAGGATTCTTTCCTCTCTGATCCCTTCCATTGTCTTACAGCCTGCTTCGTTTGTATTCCAGATGTATTCAAGGTGAGTTCACTAGGCTCACATGCTACTACATACACATACATACACATACTGTACATACATCAATGTTTTTCTAATCTATTCTGCCCCAGCTCTCTTGCTTTTCATACTTATGATTCAAGAGGTTGCATTTAGACACAAAATTGATTTCTATTCTAGCTGCCTTTTTTGCAGCTGACTGGAGGAGATGTTCAACATTTGGCCATTGTTAGAAGTTGTTGGCACACAGCCTCAGTTATAGGGCAACATGAGCTTTCTTTGGAATGAATTTAAGAAAGGAAGATTTATTTTCAACCTATTTCTAACTATTTATTTTACGCTGCAGACACAACAAGGCAGTGAAAATAAACTGGATGCAAATATTGATCTTTAGAATGCCATCACACTGCATGGCACTGCCCCTGCTCTGGGATGTGTGCAGGAGACCATATGGCTTATCTTTGCTGTCCACAGCACACTGTCTAGTAAAGCAAAATCTCCCCATAGTTCAGTTTTATTTAAATTTGACAGGATGAAACATAAAAGACAGTATGAAGGAAATCATTTTGACTTCCAGACAGTTTTACACTAGATTAAAGGTGGGGTAGGCAGTATTTTTTGGCATCATTGGGCAAAACTTCCATAATAATCCAGCATATTGTAATTCAAGTGGTCTGAGAGAAAACCTCTACCTCTGCCCCTCCTCTTGGCTCTGTTTTCAGGCTTCAGAAAATCTATCCCGTGACGGGAGACTTTGGCCAATCACAGGTTATTTCAGAGAGACGGCGTGTTCGTATTGGCTGAGCTACAAATGCAGATGCACATGCACGTCCCTTCAGACGGTGAAAGCCTGATTCAATAGTGGAAAATCCTGCAACTTGTGATAAATTTCCAATACGCCCTTTGCCAATAATAGCATATAGTACAAGACACGTGTGTGAACACGTCCTGGCTCCACACGGATACCATGGTGCTCATATCGATGTGGCAAAGACGCATGATGACAAACAGTGGGGAATAATTTTTAAGGGGGGACAGTGCCCTGTGTGTGGAGTGTACTAGCCTCTCATCCTGCTGCCTCTGAAGCCTAGGGCACTCTGCTCTGGGGCCGCGAAGCACTGGAGGGGCGTCTTGGAGAAGACAAGACGCAGCGAGAGGGACCGGGGTCTTGGTGAGGCTCATGCCGTGGAGAGCAGGCCCTTCGAGGCATGAGGTTTCACAGGGCAACCGACTCCTTCTTGTGTTAAGTGTTAAGACAAACAACCAGTTCGGGACGGATCATGGTTACAGTTGATAAAAAGACAAACTGTAATGCTAAGTGGAAAAAGTCAAAGTTCACGTTTGTTTGTAGTGAGGAACAGGCAAAAGTCAAAGCTAGGCAGAGAGACAGAACAGTTAAACTTATCTGTAGAGGGTCAAGTAGGCAGAATACCAACAGGCAGTAACAGAAATGTTGGAACTCTAAGGCAGAAGCACAATAGACAGCAGGGAATGAATGGAGATGGGCTGGTGTAAATACTGCAAAGCTGATGAGGAAAGTTGGAAAAGGTGTGCAGGTAGGCGGGGTAGGTCAGGTGATGGCGAATGGCGGGAAAAGAGGCTCTTCTCCATGAAAGCGGTACATGCCCATCCACCACCCACACCACCCCACACTTACTTTCCACCTCACTACATACATTTCCTGTGTTGGCACTGAACATTGTCATTGGACATAAATCGTGATGTGCTGAATCATCCAACATGGGCACAATTTTTAAGGGTACTGGGCTGGTATAATTACCATTAGTTTCATGATCTTCAGGATCTTTACTGACTTTGTTTACTTTATTTCAGATTAATCTACCATTAAAGGACCTGCACTAAGTACATCAAAGCATATTTTAATGAAGGCTATACCAAACTGAATCAATCAATCAATCAAGTTTATTTGTCACATGTAATCATATAAGGTACAGTCACAGTGAAATGTAAAGATAATATGCTCAGCAGTAATGGGCTGTGACTGGTCTTTTATGGTCCCAGTATTATTTGGAGTGAGGAGTTGGAAGGAGCAGCAGCAAAGACGAGATCAGACAGCATCATATTGAGGAAAAGCAGTGGGGAGGAATCTTATCTTAAGGCCAGCAGTGATTTTCTTGTTTTCTTTTATTTATTCCCTTTTTGAAAATATATTCACAGCTACATTCAAATATCAAAGTAAATTAATCACAACCAAAGATCAAAATGAACCCCATCCAAACCAGCCTAATTGGACTAGCAATGATGTTTCAAGCTGCATGCTATCAGCCTGTGTCTTTAAAAACCTTCTTCAAACCTGGTTTCTTGCTTAAACTTAATGGAAACCTGCCAAAGATAACATCTGCCAGGAGGTTCAATAATAGATGTACTGGTTAGAGACTTCTAATCATTAGATCATTCTGCTCTCCAGTATTCCTAAATAAGAAGTAACATCCTTATAATGAGATATAGAACCATATAATCACATCAAATGGACTAGGCTGTAGCTTTGTAGCTCATCCTTCAAGAACAGAGCTCCATGGTGCTTCCCTTTGTTCACGGTACTTTGGCGGTGATGCTTTAAATTATTATTCCAATGCAGTATGAGAGAGGGAATGCAGTAGATGACACGCTCTGATCTAAGAGACTCCCCAACAGAGGGTTATGGACACTGAATGCTTTATTAGTGTGAGAGCTCCACAGAACCACATGTAAGAGATGCAACTCCTTTTTTAGTTAATGGAGACACAGTGTTTCATGTTTTTGCAGGACTTCATATTGGTCAGTGGGAGTATGGGGAGTTCATTTCTCTGCTTAGAAAAAGTGGCTTCATACAAACAGCAAATTCAGCCAGGGCTAATGAAAACTAGACATTGTACCTTGTATCTAGTTGCTGTGAGCCAGCTGCAGAAAGAGTCTCTGCATATCATTTTAAAAGGTGGAAACTAGGTTAGTGCTAGCTTTTGTCAAAGTATCCTTGAGCAAGACACTGATGAGCAGGGCAGCATCATGCATGTTGCGCTGCTATCGGTGAGTGTGTGAATGAGAGCCAAATTGTAAAGCGCTTTGGATGAACACACTATATAAAATTTAACTATCAAAGCGTATGGTAAATCAAAAATTTCAAGGCAAATACCTACTCCAAGTTTCCCCCAACTCACAATCTCTGTATACTGAGGTCAGTAATTTTATTTCAAAGCATTCTCCACACTTTCACACCCATAATTAAAATTCTCTTGGAGAAATGCTGAAGTGTGTAATAATTTATTTTGTTGTTTTTGTTGTCACATTTTAAGTCAGTACTAAAAATACTGAAAAACCGAGGACATGACCTTAGTGTTCTACGGCTCTGCCCCATAGGCCTATCCTATATTTTGTTGCTGTGTGTGTAAAGGTTTTGTTTGAAACTTGGATTTCTCCAAAGTTTGAAGGGTTGTGTCTTTTATTATTTTTCAAAACCAAAAACACAAGAGCTAAAGTGTAAGGAATGGATTAAAACTGTGTGTTTTAACATCAGCTGGAAACATTAGCCTAGCATGCTAAACCACAGTAATAACTTAGCATTACTTCTCAAGCCAAGGGGCATACCATTAGCTAACTATATTTTTTTGTGGGGGAAAAGACCGTAAGCAGCTCTGTCCTGCTATTTATTTGGTTTGGGAAGTTTACACTCCAGCAGATCCAGCCAAACCTGTTACCTGAGACAGTTAACGCTAGCTAACTACAGCTGATAATATCTGCTGTTTTAGCCGACAAATGTGACAGCCATTGGCTAGCAATGAAAAGCCTGCTTTTGTTCACTTCAGTGTGAAAATGAAGACCTATTCCTATTTGTTTAAAAGATTAATACAAATTATATATATTTATCTGCCACTGTTATCATCGTAAACCGCATACTGTGCCGTGCGAGAATAGAAAGGCGCGGCAACAGTAACTAAAGAGAGCAGGGCTTAGCGAACAGTCAATTTCATCTTATGACCAAAAGGGGAATTTGTTTAGTGACATTTTCAAAGGAGGCTAGATATATGTATTTTATGCTCTCTGTTACACTTCTTTCCTACTCCTTAGTGGGAATCCCTACATGTGTTTCGACTGGCTTAATGTGTGTAGATAAATCTGTGTATGACAGTGTACGTTTTTGTTTGAACAGGTAACAGCTCTGCTGCTCTTGGGACGAACTTCACTCTATGCATAATTGATTAAATAAAATTTCTAGTAAGTGTTGCTACATGTATCCTGGATGTTAAAGTTTCTGTTGTGCCCTGTTGCAGACATTCAGAACCACATCCTGGTCTAATAGCTACAGTTCTTAGGTAACAGCACATAAGTATATTTGTCACGTCCAAAACTTGATTTTAGTCACAGAGTGCTGAACCTGGAAGTGCATTCTGTACATCCAATGAACATATATTTTAAATCTAGGCAGTCTAAGAAATATTTCAATTAAGCTGTCCCACATGTTGTGATCACAGATTAAATATACTGTGTCATCACTTTCTCCCCTATTGGCCCTCCTGTAATAAATTATGGTTTTATTGCTCCCATGATATTTCTATTGCTCCCATTTTATTTTCCTGCAAGTTACCAAATGCCAAGATAATACTGAGAAATGAAGAAAAGCTTCATTTTCACAGCAATAACCATTTCACACAGGCAATAATAGTCTAACTGCAAGCTTGCCATATTTGCATGTGTACTTTTATTGACTCCCGCTGTCTTTATTTGCATCATTTTTCAATTCTACCACAGCAATAGGAATAAACCAAATCTTTGCTATTAAGCAATTTTGCATACCTGTTTTTTAATGTTGTTAGTGTTGTCTCCCTTTCCAACTGTGTGTTTTGTGTCGGTTTTACTCACAGCATATCCAAGACAATTTCCTTCACATGAAAAGGTGATAAACAGTTACATAATGGATTCCTAAACCTGAATCTTAAGGCTCCTTGTAATTTAAGGAAGTGTAAAAGTTACATTATTATCTTAATGTATTGTTCCCATTATGACTGTTAAACCTATATTAGATGTATTATTAAATGAAAATCCAAATCTAATTTGATATAATTAGTTTTAAGGTGTTTACTTTTCATGTTTACTGGTGTAATTGCATTGGTCTTACCCTCACAGCACGTATGGGCAAGCAGGCACGTGAATGCCCTTGACATTAAATTAACTGTAAAGCAAACAAGATGCTATGAGAACAAGTAAACATTGCAGCCTGCCATGACCTGCTGGGGTTTAGAGGGAACGCTCAGGATGATCAGAAGCTGGTCCTGCTGAACACAAACCAAAACCCCACTGGAGACCTGCAGGACATTTTGGTTCGCGTTTGTCTCTGAGAAATCAATGCCAGGCTCCTGTTGACGTTTGTAAGCAACATTAGCAAGCTAACAGGGTATGAAACTATAACTCTCAGAATCACTTGAGGACACATCCATATATATATATATATATATATATACAGTATATATTTATGTAAGACATCTGTCTGAATGGACTTATACCAGCATTTGTACCAGCATATACTATGGGGCTGATTTCTGATAAGTTCAATGTGATTTTTTGTTGATATATAAAAGAAAATTTTACTAGATCCTTAAATGATTGGTTGGCAGGTCTTATTAATATAAAGTAACCAAAGAGTATAACCGGACACCTCTGATGCAAGTGTTTGTCAGTGGTTCTGAATTGTACTATGGAAGTATATGGACGACAAAAGATTAGAGAGTGCTGAAAACAAATTCTACTGCGTTACTGAGTCAACAAGTCAACATTTGGGAGTGTACAGGCACGGATTTGTAAGAGCAGAATTAGATTTGAGTGTGCAATCCTGATCGCCTGCTCTCTCAGTTTTCTGGTCAGATTGATTTCAGGTCAAAGGCTTCCTCTGAAACAAGGTCCCCCGTATGGAAATGTGGGTAAAATCTGATTACCTCAGAGTGTTTTTGTGTCTCCTCCAGCCTATCTAGAGACCTATCTTATTTCCCCTCTCTCTGAATAAACAACCCATATCTCTGGCAAGAAGCCACAATTGATTGCCCCATCTTTGTCAAACCGCTCTGCCCCTTGTGACGGGATTCAATCCACCCCTCAACCCATAACAGTTCATTCACATTTAGCTGACAGATCATCTGACCATGAGAAAACTGGGAGTGAGATGAAGAGTCTTTGTCTTTTTTGTGTTAAAACTACAAAATGACCAGCAGCTTTAACAAGATTACTGAGGTCACTGAGGGTCCATTACTATGAAACTGCAGCTATAGGAAAATAAGTCCTACACTTATTGTTATTGGAAGACACAATCAGATTTGCCCTTTTCATGCATTTATTAAATATATTTTTTTGTCTAACTGAACATTTTTGGGTATAGTCCAAGAAATACACTGAATCCGTATGCTTTTAGTCAAAGTATCTATGAAAAATGCATAGTTTGCTCTCTGGTGTCTCTTAAGATAACACAAACGTTAATCATTTTATAAAGTGAGATGCTTTACTCAGGACAGTGCTTTACCAAGCTCATAACCTCTAAAACTGTAATACTGGACAATTCAAAACAACAGGTCTGACTTCACCCAAGAATATGTTCAATCGATATTGGTCAAATCAGTCAAAATAATGACCTGGCTGAAGCAATTTCAACTTCAGTCATCTTCCCGATTCTACAAACTTTGTTTTGCATAGTTTTTGTTTTATTCTTTTCTATGTTATAGAAATTAGAAATCCTTTTAAAGTGGTAATATTTTATTTTATTTACTTTTTTTTTGGCTACTTGAGGGCAGTGGAACAATTGCTGTAAACTCAACATTGACGCGTTATCACCATATAAAGTTGTTATGGCACTCTCCTTTTAGCTCTGTTTTGGTCTCCACCAACTCCTGAGAAAAATATCAGTCATTTTAGTAGTCATTAAATGCTCCAGAGTATTCACCAGCTACTTGCTAACATTGATTGTCTGACATTTGGTGCTGGGTGGGTAGCAAACAGTGAGTTTATTAGAGCTTTTTCATGGAAAACAGCTGCCTCCTGCTGCTGCCATAAACGAGGTCAATGAGAGTGCTGAGAGTGAAACAGAAAATGTGCTGGCCATAAAACCACACCAAAACAATAAAATGCTCCATAGAGCTGAGGGGAACAGTATAGTCAAGTCATAATTCTCTTTAGGTTTGTCACTACGAGTGACACCTTTCACATTACACATAGCCATAGGCGTCAGTTGCGGTATGGCAGGTGCCATACCTTGGACTCAGGTTTTTTGTTTTTTTTTATTAAAAAAAATAAAAATAAGAAACTATTTTCACATTTATTGCCATAAAATTGCTGTTGCTCCTGAGGAGCAGTGTCCCCTCCTCAGTCTAGCCAGGCGGCTAACACAAATGTTTTGCTGTGTTTTGAACAGTCCTTGGTTTCCTGCTAGAAATCAGCATGTAATTCAATGCTTTCTTTATTTTCTGTGAAGTTTAAACAAATGACTAATGGTAGAGCAAAATAGATCCGATGAAAGGCGTTTTCACTGCTCTCTCTAAGTTGTGCATTACATGCAAACATTAGGCACTGTGAAGGTGAGAGAGATTTCAGTAGGATTGTAGGTCCTTGATGTAAATAAAACTGAACTGAATTGATGTCATGTTACAGTGCCATACCTTGGCTTTTGCTGAAACAACGCCCCTGCACATAGTCATTTGACCCATTGTTAATATAAAAATATTGATCCGTGCAGCTTGTTGCATTTTTTTTTGGCAATTTTTCAGTGTATTAGTTCCATTTTGAAGCCTGTTGAATAGTGTCAAAATGCTACATGCTAATGGTTGCAGTGAGTATAAGATATATGGGTATATTAATGATACTTAATGTTGCACAGATAATGGGAACAGCTGCAGGAAGCCGGAAAAAAAGTGACAGATGTCCTTCGAATATATACTATAGCATCTGTCAGTACCTTAATATTCTGGCATTACATTCTGGAAATGACATCACTTCCAGCAAAAAGTAATCCTTCAAACTGTGAGCAATCTCTTTCTATCTGAACACTACTCATTTTTGTTCAAACCTTGTTCAGTGTTCTCATCTACCACAAGCTGTACGAGGTGATGCACATGGAGGAAAGTTGAGATTAGACCTGAATGGGAAAAGGGCAGTCTAGCCTGACCTGTTTGGATGGAACAAGGTGGGCGAACTGTGTTCAATTTCCCATGCCTTTCAAGATATGGGTTACAGCAGGTAACACGTTTAACACTTACATCAATCACACTCTTTAATGTCATGCTTGAGTGTGTGCTTGGTTGCCAGCAGGCAGACATGTGCAACTAGAGTATGTATGAATGTGTGTAAACATTTGAAAGTTCCTCTACATTGGCTTTCTCTGATTAAACTGACCGGAAAAGTCCCACTGTGTGTGCAAACACATTTGCTCTTTCTATCAGCAAGCTCACATGTGGTCCCTCTCATAGGCTAAGAATAGATTCATAGTTGGGTAATCACTATAAACAGATATCTGCAATATGAATGCAGAATCTCTAGGCAAGGGACAAGATTTTGGTTTCTGTTTGTAGTCCGAGTAGTATTGACCAGTCATGTTTGAGCAGGCTTTGGTTGCTGGTAAACAGTCCATGTGGAGAGCAAAAGAGGTGGAATGCATAGGCCAAAATCCAGTCTCGGAACCCATCAGCTATCGTCTGACGATGATTTTGGTTTTTATCAGTCTCGAAACCCTAGAGATTACATTTTTATTCGCTTTTTTAAAGTGTATCTACATTCAAATCATCTTCAGATGATAGCCGATGGGTTCCGAGATTGCTAATCGGACTGTAAACAATGACCGGCTCTTCTGGCTACACTGGAAGCCCCGAAACACTGGCCATCGTCCCCAGAGGCTAAATTGTTGTCAGACAATAGCCAATGGGTTCCAGGATTGACAAGTAGCCAACAACCACTTACAACAGCTTCTGTATTACAGCCTAACTCTCTCCATCCACGTCACTGATTGTCTAACATCACATCTGCACACTCAAATGTTACAATGTCTACCCACATCTATAGGCAGTGGATGCAATCTGTCCAACAAAGTTTCTATACATTTCCACCAATTGCATCAGCAATCAGATAAAACGCATCCAACTCTCAAAGTTACAAGTTATCTGATTGTGACAAAGGGACAGAGCTAATGCTATTTCTCACTCAGCTGAAGCTTAAGTGACTCTTTTTGTACTGATAAGCAAAAAGCTTGACAGCACTATAGAAATCCACATATTGATTTGTTTCAGGCTGGTATTTTTCATTTAGAGTGAGTAACATTGTTCCCTTGGAATAGAAAAGTTTTATATGAAAGCACAATAAGCACAAAAGGAAAATAATACAATGTCAACACAACTATGGCTATAGAACTTTGTCTTCTACAAATTACATTTATATGCTACTAAATTGTTTTGCCAAATACAATTTGTGGGAAACATTAACTAGCAGTGCTTTTTTCCAGATCTTTCCAGGAAAGATTGTGGTTTTTGCTCAGCCAAAAGTCCCAAACCCAAGGTGATTCAATTCACAATTTATCCAACATAGAACAGCAGCAATTCTTCACATGCTATTCACAATTAGACTACTGTTAGAGCTTAGATTACTGTTACAGCGCTTTGGGAACCGTTTCAACGGTTGAAAAAGCACTATATAAGTTAAAGTCCATTTACCATTTATATCTGAAACAACAATGAATCTATAATCAAAGTTTTCACTTGATCAGCTAATGGTTAATTGACCAATCGTTTCAGTACCATACACAACTTACCTAACACAGAGGTTGAGCTGCACAGCTTTTCCTCTTCACTCTGTTATTTTTACAAGCACATACCAACCACTCACAGTCCCTCCACAAGGCTCCTCAGAGAAGATTGCTCATCAGGCCTGCAGTCTTGTTCTCGTCTCTCTGGTCACAATGCAAGCCTTTGAACCACTGACACTTGTATCACAACCCCACACCAGTCTGTGAGACACACAGGCTTTAAAATCCACCTTCAAATACAAAACCTGACATTGCTCTTCCTGCTGCCCTGACAGCAACACTGCGGCTCGCCTCACTCCTTATTAACTGTAAGCAGCATCCTCAAAGGAATTGCAGGGGTCACAGACAGGGTTATTTACCACACTCAAAGGCTTTTTGATCTGCCAGATGCAACAATGGAGCAGCAACATGCTTCTGCCAGGCATGGCTATGTTTTATTAGACTGCTCAGTAACTTTCTAATTGTAGAAATGCATGTGGGAGATAAGATGTTCGCCACTGCAAACACTGCAAAAAAGGTGACTCAAAGTAGACAGCATGCCAATTAGCAAAAAAAAAAAAAAAACAGAAGAGAAGAATAAATATACACACAATATGTCCATATATGTGCTGTCGATGCTGTGTTTCTGTCTGGAATATGTCGCATGGCTTTTGAGACAGATTTTTTTTTTTCTTTTTTGAGGGGGGGGCAAACATGCAATTTGATTTGGCCTAACTGGGGTTGTGTTATCTGTCTGATGTTACCTTAAAACCTTGCATATCAAAGTGCTGATTGCCAGACCTCTTCATTGCTGAAAAGCTGCTAATTAACATTCAACCTGCTGTGACCCACTTTTGGAACAGTGTGTTACTTCAGACTTCTAAGTGTTTTTCCATGATGTGGTTACATTATTGTGACTATAAAGATGGCACTTAACTACATGGTGTAAGACCAATGAAACATATTATGTATTAATTACTGTAGTGTAATAATTACAAAAAAACGTACGTAATGTTAGCAAACAGAGAAACATAAGCATCCATTTCTTGTTGTGTTTCTGTTCATCTGACAAATCCAGTGTCCACTCTCCTTTCAGCCCTGGTTTGGTCTCCACCAGCTCCTGAGAGGATGTCTGTTTCATTAGCGGCTAAATGCTCCACCCTGCTGTTGTACAGTGAGTTTATCAGAGTGTTTTTGACAAAAACAGCAGTTCGAAAACGAGGTTGATGAGAGCAGGAAGACTGATACTAAAGTTTTGCACTGTAAAACCAAAACAATGAGGTGAAAGACACTAAAACCGCACCAAAGAGCTGAGAGGAACTGCAGAGTCGAGTGATAATTCTATGTGCGTTTGTCACTACGAGCAGCCCCTTTCCTATTATATGTAGTCATTAGAGAATACTGATGAATGCAGCTTTTCCAGTTCCTATTTTCAGTAGGAACCAGTGGGCTTGAGGCTGAGTGCCAGAGACAGGGTAGGGAAGCTGGAAAGTACTAAGAAACGGGCAAACGCATCGCTGACTTTGGTCTTTCAGTGAGATTTGTTGACAATAAGAAAAACATTGAATAACATCAGCTCTATCCTTTACTCTATCCTGACTGTCAGATGATGATTATTTCTGTGACAAATATTCCTATTTGGCATGGGTGGTGTTGAAATGTGACATCCCATAATGCCCTTTCTTTGGAAAACACAGCTATAGCTTTTGGAATTGCTCACTAAGGTCAGCTTGACCATCTGCTCCTCTATGTCCTAAATGTGTACATTTGCCAACTGAGCAGGGCTGACACTGTACCTCCTGGAGATGTTCAAAAACTGCCTCCGCCCAATCCACAATCGCCGGCCAGACATATTAACATGCTTATGCAAATACATTCTCTGTGCCAAGGATATTACCTTGGCGATTCTGCACAGGTTGCGGCAAATAATTAAACATTCTGTTAGAAATAATAGTGCAATAGTTTTTCTTTCTTTTTCCCCTCATGTGCATTATTGTGTTTTGCCTGTCACTGTGTATTATGTTGTTGGTTGTTTAAAAATATAAAATAACAAAAAATTAAAAAATATATAGTATAAAAAAAGAAATAATAGTGCAGAACATGAACAGCTACCATTTACCATTAGGTTTATATTTACAGTTTTACTTTCTTTTCAGTGCTGTTTTGGGTTGGTTAGCAGTGGTCACATTAGGGGTCACATTAAGATTCATATGCTATGTTGAATCCGTGCTTATCTTGTTTCTCTAGCGCCCACATCAGCATTATCTACTTTGTAAAAGGAGATAATCTTGACAAAGATGAAAGAGGCAATGATGAAGAGAATATGACAGATATGCTCCGAGTCGTCTCTTTTCTTCCCATTTCCTGATTGCTCTCAGCCGCAAGAGGAGAGGATCCATCCCTCCTTCAAACTCCAATCACCCTCCACATCTCTGCCTGTCTCCTTGATACGTCCTCCTGGACTCTATCTTATCCACTTCTATACAACCCTCAGACTTCAGCCGCTTTTATCTCCACTTTTCTCCCCTGACTCTATCTTTCCTGACTCCTCCAAGTTCAGCCCCCAAATGATTAAAAAAAAAAATCCAACAACCTTGATGTCCTCCTTCCACTCTTCAGCTTGACCATGCTCTTTGTAGTTTACTGAAGGAAAATCGACATAAAGTAAGATCAGACAGAAGCAAGGCCTTTGTGGTGTGACAACTTAAATTTTGACCGATACCGTTCTTGTAAAGCCCTTTAAATCTAAATAAAAAAAGTTCTGCTGTTGGTAGTTGATGTAAATCCAATGTGTAATTGTGATTTCTGCATTCACAACGAATAAAGTAACAAAATATTTTACACCTTTGAGTGAAATCATTTGCTTCAAGCATTCTGCTTTAAATCAAACAGTGAAATTCTCTTTATCCCATCTATCAAGACTCCAAACCATAACCCAAAATCTATCAAGATAAAACATGTAATTATTTATGCAGGTTTTAAAATGAAAGCATGGGTGCTTTGTAGATTTCAAGTCAAGGGCTCTTGAGAGGGACACACCACTGCTAAGGTTCTACAACACCCCTAAATTGAGGCTTTATGAGGATAGTTAAGTTTTACAAGGATACCAAGGAGCCTACACTGCTGCTTAAACAGGGTATAGACCATATCATTTAACAATATTAAAGGACAACTCAAGTGTATTACAAGATGGGTCTCGATTTTGATAATATTGTACTTTTCATTGCAGAGATCTCAAGATGTGGCGACACAGCTAAAAATAAGTCTGACAGGGAAAGAAACACAAGGTTTATAATTAAGGTGTACAGTAAAATGATCACCTAAACTGTTGCATGGAGGCAGCAGGAAGAGGACCCAAGCGCAGACAGATCAGGAAAGCACAAAGTTTTATTTCTAACTTAAACGCCGATACAGGCAGGCAGGTACCAACGAGGGGTACTGGTAACAAAAACATACAGGTAAAACACCAGAAAAACGGAACACTCAGCAAATCTAAACTCCGGGCACACAGAACACACGCAACCTAGAATAATGACACGACAGGGAACAAAGGCAAAACACAGGCATATATAGGGGAAGGGCTAACAAGGAAATCAAACACAGGTGAGTAACTGAACAGGTGAAAACACTCAAGGGCAAAGACACGAGGGCAGGAACACTGAGGAAAACAAGAGACAAGACTTCAAAATAAGGCCCGAAACAAAACACAGATATAAACAAAACACCACCAAGTTCATGGACCGTGACACAAACTGTCCATCGTAAACACCCATCACAGTTTACAGACCGACTTCCTAGTCCAACTTTGACCTACTGTACATATTATTATTATTCTTCCTGTCTAACGAGGCATTTCTGGCAGCATTTTGGGTGTGCTCACTGTTGGACTGACTTCCAAATAAAAAGGTTTAGATAATCTTGCTAAACTGTTGGTTTGTTTTCAACCTGTCTGATCGTCTGACTGCTCGTGTTTCTGTCAGACTTGGTTGTAGCAATGTTGTTCCCAGATCTCAGCACTTACTTTGGTGTATAAAATGATCCTTCAAAGGAATAGTTTGACAATTTGGGGTATTAACTTATTCACTTTCTGGTGGAGAGTTAGATGAAAAGATTGATACCTCTCTCATATCTGTCTGTTAAACTGGAGGCTACAGCCAATAGCTGGTTAGCATTAGCTTAGCACAAAGACTGGAAAGAGCTAGCCTGGCTCTGTATACAGGTAAAAAAAAATCAATCTACTAGCATCTCTAAAGCTCACAAGTTTGCTATTTCAGTAACTTTTTGGAGTCTTCGCTGGTTGCTTAGCCAGCCTAGATGTTCCCCTTGTTTCCAGTCTTTGTGCTATGCTAAGCTAACGGGCTGATGGCGGTAGCTTAATATTTAGCCAACCAATATGAGAGTGGTATTGATCTTCTCATCTTACTCTCCACCAGAAATTAATAAGTGTTTTCCCCAAAATGTCAAACCTTTGCTTTGATACTTATGGCAGTGGCAACCAATTAAATACCACAGCATTAGTTCAAAAGCCATTTGGTCCATAACATAACCATGAAATATTCAGAAGACAGTAATGATGAACACAACCAAAGCATTGCTGCCTGTTCAGTGCTAGGATTTAAAAAAAAAATCAGTCTGAGTGTTGAATACTGAGAACAGCAAGAACCATTGGCAACAGCTCCCTGGAAACATTGTCTGTTCACTCTCCTGGACAGAAAAACTCCAATTTCTCTTCAATCTTCGATTCTTCTTTAAGAGAAGTCTAGCAGAAAAATAAAACTTTTCAATGTACTAAAATCCATTAGGGTACATCAAGATTGAATCTGTCCTGAAATAGAGCCCATTGTACGTGGCACATGGCAAGAAATTGTGACTGATGAAGGGAGAGTTCTAATTTTCAGATTAGACTAAGGAATTGCATGATTACACATAACAGGGCAAATTGTTCACAGTTTATTGACTGACTGATATTTTAGTATCTCTTGACTCATGTCACAAAGAAATGTCATCTTGTGATAATCATTATTCGGCATGTGGTAGAGCGCTGATATACTTGCTTTTAACCGCCGGGTTCACGTGTGCAAGACGTTTGCGGCTACCTATCCTGTGTTCCTTCGGAGTGTTGGTTGTGCGCGCTACCGCTACGCGTCCCTGAGAAATATAGTAGTAATCTTTCAATACATGGTAAGGTTTTCAATCAAGAAACAATGATTCTGTTCTTATCTGCCACAGAATGAATATACTTTTTAATCCTCCAGATACACTCTAAGTATGCAGGTAAGTGTGTAAACAATGCTTGTCTATGCATACGCACTAATAAAAAGTAAGCAGAATCCACTGAAAATTAACTGATTTTGGTAAAGATTTTTGGAATTTGATATTGAAAACGTACTGAAAATTTGCAAACGTGGTGAAAAAACAATTCCACTCTTACTTTGATTTTGTTGGTAGAATCATTAGATTAGCTCCACATATCTGGAAGATATGCAAGATCCTGAAGCCTTGCAAGCACCTTGTCGTTATACCCTTTCTTCTAAATAACGTGACCTTTCCAGTGTGTCACTTGCAGTCGCACCTTGGCTGCTCGCGTTTTACACCAAACAACGGAGCCTGTATGCAAATTATGTAGTAGAGCTGGTATGTAGTTTAATGACACCTTTTTTGTTTTTGCTGTTCAGCCCAGTTACCTATTGGATTTTGGTAAATATGTAATGAAAAGCCTTTATTTTACTCATTGTCACTCATATTGCATTAAAGGACAGTATCATTTCTATCAAAAAGTAACAAATACAAAACAGAAAGAAATGCAAGAAATATGGCCCGTATTCTGTGTTTCTGTAGTCTGCATCAGCAAAAAAGCAGTAACAACCAGCTGTCTTTAGCTCGATGTATGTCTTGATATTACAGCAGCCAACATTCACACAGTGTGTCAGCCTTCATCCTGTGACTGGCACTCACTCAAGTAAGCCGACATCTGATTTGTGGCCTGTTATTGAAGATAAAAATATATTACTTATATATTACTTTCTTCTATAAAGCACAAGGACCAGCAGCCACTGCAGTATATGTGTCATTAGCCCTCAAATGAATCAGGACATTGGCTGTGTGGAGTGAAAGTGATGGCAATTTAGGTTCCAAAAGGAAATGCCTTGTCAAATCGATCTGCCCGCTGTGACATATCAGTATTTAACCTTCCTGCAGTCCCTTTGGATGGTGGCTGCACATCATTTTGCACACTGTGCTGGTCTGGGCATTAATTCCTCCCACTCCTGAGACCTTTCACCTATTCTGCAGCAAGGAGCTAATGAAAACATACAGTATGAAGACACCAGGTGGATGTCTTTACAGTCACAGAGCTGTGTGTGCATCTTGTTGCTTACCATGTAGCTTATAGACCCAAATGAATTGCTTTTCACTGGGCTGCATGTTCATGCAAAGGTACAAAAGTCATGACAGTTGAGAAGGAAAATAAAAATCCAGAGACGCAGAGAGAGTGACATCTGTTGGACAAATGAAGAACTTCATGCATAAAGTATTCTTATAGAATTCTTATAGAATAGAAATACAAGGGATATTACAGTAAAATGTAGAAAAAAATCAGCATTATGATGTGATATAATATGACACTCACCTAAAGAAAGACAATTTAAAGAAAATCTTAACCTGGCACTATTCAAAACGTCCACAAGAATTCATTTCGA
Organism: Maccullochella peelii; assembly: GCA_002120245.1. Classification (NCBI taxonomy): domain Eukaryota; kingdom Metazoa; phylum Chordata; class Actinopteri; order Centrarchiformes; family Percichthyidae; genus Maccullochella; species Maccullochella peelii. Next base: position 59,574 of record LKNJ01003228.1, on the reverse strand, counting down.
ACCACTTACAAGATCAAGTTGTAAACAAAAATTCTGTCAAGTTAAATGTAGATGTCAGAAGCTTGATTCATCCTTGCCTGCTAAAAACAAAGTCACACAAAAACAATAGCCCAAACAATTGCAAGCTTTTTTCCAAATTGACTTCCTGTCAGGAGGATACCACTAAATGCAGATTTCCACCTGCTCTTGCGCTGTATTGTTTGACTTTCAGTAAGAAGTGATTACCTGCACTGGGGCGACACTCCCCTTCCATTTAGATGAGGCTATTGCCCTCAAGTTCATTTGTCATTCATACCGAAGAGATCAAAATGTTGAAAACAAGACTTTAATAACAGCTCTCCAAGGACCAAACTGACAACCAAGGAAAACTGTTAAGCCGTTTGGCAATGTAATGGGGACAATTGTGTTATAGATCTCACATTTTCTGACATCTGAAGAGGACACATTTACAGCTACACTACATCACCAAAAGTGTATGGACACCTGAACATTACATCCATATGTGTTTGATGAATATTTCATTCTAAATCCATGGGCATTAATCTGCTGCTATAACGGCCTCCATTTTTCTGGGAAGGCTTTCCACAAGATTTTGGAACCTGGCTTATTTACTCCCATCCAGCCAGCAGAGTATATATTTGTGACGAGAGAGTTTTCAGTATTTTGTAGATCTCTTGTTGTTTTAAACCAAGTTTTACGGTGTATCAATCTGACAGGTGTTGTTCTTGAGTATTGCAACCCTTTGCAATATATTTCCCCCCTTTTCTCCTCATTGTGTATGTTTCTGGTATGGCTTTTTGTTGGCCTGTCTGCCACCCACTGTCTCAGAGGGATACACACTTCACATTGGAAATTCTACATGTTCGACAGGGACATGGAGTCTCACAAACAAGTTTGCAGAAGTTCAGTGCTGCACTGAATTGGTAATGCTTTGCAATGATATTTGGCAGTGACTTATTTGGAGTTTACCATAGATTCATAAAGGCATTTTAGATTTTTTCCCTCATGTTTTCTCTTAATGGTATCACTAATGCTGTACAAAGCAAAAACACAGTAACTACTTAGTCAAAATTGAGTTTGATGAGATTCTGGCAGATCTCATCAAACTCAATTTTTCTGGAGATTTGTTTTGCCAAATTCAAAAATCATTCTGCCATATACATGAAAATAACATGTACATTTTGCATTATGAAATGTAGCTACAAACCACAGCTGAACCCCAATGATATTAATTGCAGATACTGGGCTCTGGCATGGGCTCTAACGTGACAAATCTACTGACTTTTTGGGGAGACATTAATTACTCTCCCTTGATGAGAGACACCAATTTTCCATTCTTCAGTAAATGTGCACAGCTTGCTCACTGTGGGTGTGAGTCTTTCTAGAGCAGACATAAACCATAGAGAAACGTGGATGACCTGCTAGAAAGGTCGCTAGCGACATTTAGCAACTTTTCGAGCAAGCTTTGGCTACTTTATATTGAAACTAGAAGAGAAGAAAAAAAACTTCCATCCTAGTGTCATATTACTAGTTTCTGTTTAACAAAGGCATGATTTAAAGCAGTACTAATCAGTTATTTTGGCCACTTGGGGGCAGAACTCCACCACTAGCTTAGCACCAGTCACGCTTTTATGGCCCTACAAAGTTGATATGGCTAACATGTTAGCAAACAAGTTACACATCCAGCAGACACAGAGTAACATTAGCATTCATTTAGAGTGTTTGAGGCAAGGTGATGAATTTAGATCCAATATTCACTCTCTTTTTAGTTCTGTTTTAATGCCACCAACTCCTGAGAAAAATATTTAGCTCTTTAGTTGCTAAATGCTCCGCTATGTTCACCAGCTAGTCGCTAACTTTGTCTGTCTGCCGTGCTGGGCAGGTAGTGTACAGTGGGTTTATTAAAGCTTTTTTTGCTAAAAGCAGCTCTGACAAACCTACAAGGTTAGTTAGAGCAGAGAGACTGAACCAAAACAGTTCAGTTGCAGGCCATAAAACCAAAACAATGAGCTGAAAGAGGCTAAAATGCTCCATAGAGCTGAGGGGAGCTTCAGTCAGGTGATAGGTTTGTCACTATGAGTCACAACCTTTTCATAACACACATAATTTTATAATAAATATAAATATATAATTAATATAAAATATTAACAATTGGTGTAGCTTTAAAATGTATTTAGGAGTGTTGAGCATGTTACATACATAAAACTGGAGCATTGATTAGAAATGTGGGCCACACACCATGCTGACCAGCAGAAGCTGGCTGTTGGGTTTCCAGGTGCCTTTAGATCAGTTATACTGTCATACAACAAGCTTGAAACTAGTGGTTGCGATGTTTCCATATCTTTCATATCACTAACTCACTTACTGAGACATTGTGGCGTCACACATGGTAGGATAGCTGCTCTTGAGAAACACTCCTTCCATCAGTCTCACCTCTCTGAGCTCCAGCCTTGGCAGAGAGGAGGCATCTGGGGTCAAAATCCCCCAGAGGACTCCAGCGGTAAGAGCTCTTCAGCAAGTCTTTTCATCATCGCCCTCGCTATCTCATGTGCAGACAGCTGTGGTGGTGGTTGCAGCTCATTCTCTGTGAGCACTCGGCCTACTTTCACTCCTCTGCAGTGCAAGAGGGCACTCCTGCCCAGTGGTCAGAAGTTACTGTGCAGACCACCCAGAGGGAAGACTCTGGAAGAACTGAGTCAGCCCAGTAAAATTATTTCATGTTCATCCTTGCCTAAGGTACATTTTCAGTCAGAAGCATAGGCTAAATGTTTTTCAGTGCTGCAAAATATTAAAATATGATCACAACTCTTGCAGTCAAAAACGTGTGCTGCCCTAAAAAGCAAGAGAGTAGTGACGGCACAGTAGAGAATTCTGTGATCAGTGGTGTGAGCACAGTCACATATTTCTCCATTTTCACAGAAATGTTGCCGTTTGGGAAACTGGAGATCATTTCCCGCAGAGAAGTGTGCAGCATTGCCTTCACTGATTTGCCTCTCAGAAAGTCGAGGCTTCACAACAAATGATTTCATGTGTGCACACCTTTGCGACACAAGCCCATCTTTTTCTTGCAAGCTTTTGTTCAGTTTGTTCAGATGGCCAATGAGATCAACTAAAAAAAACGAGGTCTGCCAAACATCGTTTTCTTTAACAAAAAAACAAAAACGGTCATTTCAGAGCTCAGAGAACAGAACTGCTCCAGCAGTCCCACAACTAAGCCAGCGCACATCAGAGTGGTAGATTAGGTCCCCAGATTGGGCATCAATTACCAACACAAACTCCCAGTGATTAAGCGCTCATGATTGGATGAGGTTAATAGACTGATATTCCTATATGGTGATAACGACACCTAGCCTTCACAACAGGAGCTGCCAAATATAATTTTAACATAACTCTCGGGGCCATATCAATTAAGGTCTCAGAGCGCACATGGCCTGCTGGCCATAGTTTGGACACCCCTGATTTAGATCTTCAAGGAAACTTCAACGAGATCAACTTTACAGGAAATAGAATTGAACGGTAGAACTAATGAAAAAAAAGGTCTAGTCAAAAAATGTCTTGGGGAGGAATGTGGACTATGACAGCGGAGTAACAATTTATCAAGAAAAAACAAACATTCTCTTGTTGCAACTGCTCAAGAATTCTTTTTTTCTTAATTGAATTCAGTTAAATTCCTTTGGTCTTTTTGACTTTTACAGACAGTCACATGCATATATTGTATACATTCACAACTGATCGATTTAACAGTGAAAAGTATCACTGGTTGCAGCTTTAACAAAAAGCATCGACAACTGAGCAGAAATTAAGAAAGAAGCGAGACTCCAGTACTTAGAAACAAATTTGAGCCTTTATTGGAATGTTGCAAGGCATTAAATACACAAATCCCATTCTTTTAATAATTTGGTATTTAATAATAAAAAAAACTTCTAGTCTAACAATACTGGTCTGACAGTCGTTCTTATTCAGTTTCATCTTTATAACCTCAGTAAGTCCCCTCTCCTTCCTTTCCCTGCATCACAGAGGTGGAATCCTGACATTGTCTGAAGTGAAAGCAGATGTGAAGTACATGAACTGTATGAAGAATTAGGGCAGACAGCGATGACACATGTGGGGAATAATAGGAGAACATTTACTCAAAGAAAATACTGCGTATCAAAGCTGCATCGTGGGTCAAAACAGTCTCTTGCTCGTACTGGTATCCATTCATTTTTTTACCCCTGATTTCCCAAGTTTTACATATAAAAAACTTTTGTATGAAATATAAACAAGCTCTTAACGTGATACACAGACATGTGCATTTGAAGCTGGAAAATAAATGCAGGGGGGAAAAAAGGTAGACAATAATATGTTCTAAACTTGTCAATGATCTCAAGAGTCATCGGATCTTGCCTGGACTCATGTTTCATAAACATAAGTAATATATTCTGGTGTCAGGAAATTACTATCAATGTTTCTGTCATGATCCTAGGCCTCCACCAACACCATCTTTATAATCATCATCACCATCATCATCTTTATCATCATCACTCACTGCATGTTGCTCAACAGATCCAGAAATGTTCTTAAAGTTGTTTTGGCTTACAAACCATTTTCCCTCATTTTGAAAAGAAAGAAAAAAAAAAAAAAAAAAACAGAAAGAAAGAAAGAAAAACATTCACAATAAATTTTCCAGCCAGTCTGTGTTTGGTCTGGCCTCTTTTTTTTTTCTTTCCTTTTCGCCTTCTCGTCCCACACATCCATAGCTGAACAAGTAATCAAAAAGCACAGAAGCACCACCGCCACCTCCTGAGCCTGTCCTTTACACAGCCTAACGTCACCGGCCCCCCACCCCCTGCCACTGTTACACTCTGGAGGTCCGAAGTTAAGACATGACTCCAAACACGGGGTTGTGGCGACAGATGCTCGGCCCGATCTCTTCGTAGTCCTTTTTGGTGTGGCAAACCTGGTAGAACTCAGGCTGTGGAAGCACAAATGGAGACGAAGGTGAGTAGGAAGATAGAACCCACATAAGAACAGAAGAAGAAAACAAGCCAGAACACATCAACACTAAAAAAAGCTGCATATATTTGCATATCTATTTTCTGCAGGTGGTGGTGTTTTCTTTGTTCAGGCATGATGCTTATTTTAATTATTTTAAATGAACTGTTGCTGCTGATGGCCTATGTTTTTGGAAAGCAAATGTAAAAGCCTAGTAACTGAAATTTGAATTGTGTGTTGTTGTACTACAACATACAGGTCTGTTCTGTAAATGACATGCACTGTGCTCTCATGAAGTACTGGCAGAGTTGTGAAGTGGGGCTGGATTCAGAAGTGCTTTTCCCCATTCTATATTCATGTTTAAATGTCATCCTCTGTGTTACTTAGGATAGGAACACTCTCCTTGTTAACGACGGTTTATGTTTTGACCAACAATTTTAATTATTTCTACTTCATTTCTGAAAAATCATGTTTGTCACAACGGATGGCTCAAAATACTACACTCATTAGCCTTGGCCGCTGTTGCCATGGAGATGAAGCCAGTCAGAAGCGTGATTCAAAGCACTAGTGAATTCAAAATGCTTTGTCGGTGCAGTTGTGAACAAACCACAGCGCCATAGTGAATTCATCCAAAACTGAGCCAGAATTTAAAACTGTTAAATTGAAGCTTCACGTTGTGTTTTCAGTTTTCTCAACACCGTCATCTTTAGCGGCACACGTAAGAGAATTTTAAGCTCCATGATTGAATGTTTCTGGATGAAATGCACATTGGGAGTTGTAGTTAACTTCTACCTCTAAGCTTTTATGCACACAGGGTTCTACCTTCAAATTTTTATCAAATAACCAGATATGGATATTGACTGATGATTCAACCTGGAGAGTTTCATGCTGACAAGACTTGAAGAGCTCCAGCTGTGAGTCACGTAACACTGTCCATAGGAACAATTAATGGGACTTTTACTTCCAGAACCAGGGGCTCCCGAAATAGCTCCTCCATCTTCACAACTCTATTTTTTTTGTTTTATGACAGCGCCCCATGTCTGTGTGTTAACCAGCAAGAATGATGATGTTTCTCTATCTACGCAGAGAGAGAATATCTTTACATATAGCCATGAAATAATTTCATTTTTAACTGTTTGCATAAAGCACACATTAGCGCTACGTGGACAAACACAAACCTCCTTGTCTTGGTCTTGTAAGCTACAGTCACTCAATCAAACATGCACACAGGCCCACCCACTCAGAGGAGTGATGCTACAGGAACGTGTCTGATGCATTTTTGTCTTCCTTTCCATATAGTAAAAAAAAATGAAATTAAACATCTAAAAATCACTTTGACATGACTGTTGATTACTAAAGCACTAATAAAATAATTAATGATTAATGACTGAAGTTGGACTTTAAGTAATGAAACAACTGTGTTGTAACAAGTGGGGTTGGGAGATTGGACAAATATATCAGCTGGCAGCAGTTGGCTGAGTCCATCACTGGTAGTTATTTTGGCGTAATTTTTGTCCTTTTATTTAGCTAATTTAATGGTCTGCCTCCTCGAGAGTTCAACTAGGTAAATAATTAACGTGTAAAGCACAATTCAAAGCGTGTGTGAATAGGAACTGGCATTTGGGCCATATTAGGCATGTTCTTGTTGCACCGATTTCCGACGAGTGTTAAAACAGGGCAGTGACTAAATGACAAGCCGTCTTTAGTGGTTGCTGTCCGACCGATTGGTGCTGAAAAGCAATGTCAACTCATAAATCATATTTGAGACCAACTAGACTAGACCAAAAACTGTTTGTGCAGCTGATCATTTAATAGCATAGTTAGGTTATCCCCACCTGTTTGTTCATTTGGATGCTGCAAGCCGAGCCGTCCTTCATCGGACTCTTTTTCAAATGGTGTCGGCCAGCTGTTCAGCCTGTCTTTACAGCTTATTGCTTAGCAAAGATCTCAAGGTGAGTTATTTTGTTTAATTGAGGGAGAGTAGCCTATAGGCTGTAATGTTTCAGTAAAATTTGATTTTCACATTGAAGGCCACAGATGTCTGGGGAGTAAGGGCTCCCCTGCCTCCTGAGCACGCCGCACACACACTCACACAGGAATATATCAGCAATAGCCGGTTGTTGGGCTGACGGTGGCGGGTTGGAACATTTTAAACAAATCGCCCAACCCTATTTATTATTGCAAATAATAATGTACACATGTTCATTTGTACGAACATGTCACAAATGATAACTTCAGGTTCTTTAATATCTCAGGCCCTTTACTGCTGACGTTAAACAGCTTTGGTGGAATTATCTACAAATGAAACCACTCAGATGATGATGATGAACTGGATTCCTATAAATAATACAATTTTTGAAGCTGTTAATATAGAGCATAATAGAGAGACATAAAAAACAGCAATTATTCTTATCAGGGAACAATTGTGTTAAATTTTAACATCAATTAGCCTTTTGTGAATCAGCTGTCAGACACCTCATAGTTATATTTTGTGCTGGTAAAATGATCAGCGTCGCTCACACAAATAACTCATCGAGGGAGAAAAAAAAAAACGAATAATGAAAAGTCACCACCCACAGCATTCACTTCCACTCAGTAGGACAGAAATAAACTGAAACAATGCCCTTCAATGTCCCACAAGATGAAAGCCAGAGAATCTAAAAGGAGATATCCTCGTGTCATAATGTATATGTAGTACATGCTGAGAAAGAAGTGAATGTGAAATACTTACAGTTGATGCTAACATTGATCCACCAAACCACACTGCATATCTCTGCATATGATGAGTGATAACTTGGACATCGATTGGTTTGGGCTGAGGAGGGAGGACAGATGAGAAAAATTGGGGATCAGTTACGCTCAACCACTATAGGAGCTACAGTATAGGATGCAATAGTAATGGGATGACATGGGACAGATGGAAATGGATTAAATGGAGGAAGCTTTTAAAGACATTCTGAATCTTAAAACTGTCCATGTTTCATAGATACTATATAACCATACATTCTATATAGCACAGCGAAATCTGTCTGAACAATACATCATTCACAATTACAGGAAGTCTTTCAGTTTGAAGATGCGATGCAAGTACATGTGTCACTTTAACAAAAATATCACAGCAAATCTCTACTGGAACCACTTGGACATTTGTTAGTAAGTTCTGAAATTTCACAAATGTCTCAAATAAGATTTTAACAGTTGATGTAAGAACATAAAATGTACATCTATGGTTAACATACACACTGAGGGCCTGTCCACATGCCTTAATCCCCCACATTTGTTTTCATCTATGTCCAGGTTATTTTGGGACACATACCACTTGTTGCAGACAAAGCCTGCTTCGCATTCTGCACGTTTTCTTTTTATTTTGTGGACTAGGATAAGCTACATTCACCATCTGCTCTTGCTTGATGCCTGAGGTGGATTTACAGATGCCAGTCAGCTCAGCCTCAGGCTGGATGACATTTAGCATCTCATCAAGATGAATCACAGCAGTTGCCTTCACAGTTTGACCAACTAAGGAGGAGGCAGGATAGACTAACTTCTTCCCTGATGGTGAAACTTTTTAACTTTAGATTTAAGACCCCGTTAGGTTTATGCTTAATAAATTTGCTATTGAAATCAACTAATCTACATTCAATAGACATCTGTGCCAACAATAATTGTAGTGGGAAAGGACATAAACTTTAAAGACATTTTCTCTCAGTTTTGCTCCTCACACAGTAATTGTGTTTTTGTTGAGCAGTATCTTTGCTGTGTATAAATTAATGTGTACTCTCACCTTGAGCTTGCCTCCACTCAGCTCCTCGCTCATCTTCAGCCGGGCATCAACCGTTCTCTTCAAGTCTCTCTGCAGACGCCGCCCAAAGTCCCTGAACATGGTGGAGCCTCCTGACAGAACAATGTTCTGTGGAAGAAAAGGTGTTGGGGATTACAAAGCTGTAGAATAAGAAGCACTTAACACCCGTGACCTGCAGCTGGCTACTGGCCAGCCAGTCTGAGAAAACTATAGTGTGTTGGAAGTGTGATGGGCACAACTCGCTGATGTGCAATACCACTTGATAAACACAGTGACATATCCAGGGATGCAAACACGTGTATGGTGAAAAAAAGAGAGCGCTACCTGAAGTCGAGAAAAAAAACAACAACGGCGTAATATCATATAACCATGTGACCAGGGCTTTCCATAAGCATATGAAGTAGCCAGCCAGTGGGGACAAGTAGTCAGCTAGGGGGGTCCGGGGGCATGTCCCGCTGGAGAAAATGTTTGCCTGTAAAAGGCCAAATTTGGTGGCCTCTGTTTGCAATGCATCTTAGAGATGGCTCTGCTGTAAAATGTGCAATGTAAATAAAGATCATTCATTCATTAAGCCCATAAATGTCTGTGGGGGCGGCACTGATACAGACAGACTCTCTATCATCATGCTCGCATTGTTTTGAAGTGGAGGCTAGTGGTCATAAAATGTAATAAAATATCATAAAGTAGCCGGCTGGACTGATTAGTCGGCAGTTTGACTGGCAGCCGGCGCTTATGGAATGCAGAAGCGGCTCTGACACGGAGTACAATAACGTTAGCTAAAAAGACCTAACATGAATAACCTACAGCTAATGTTTGTTTGCATCCCTGCATATCATATATCCTTTTCATCATTTCAGTCTCTACTCAGTCAGGACAAATGTACAGCAAGCTGGGCATCTTCACAAAATATGTTCATCAGTATGAATCAAGACTCTGACCTACCAATTACCAAAAACAAAGCAACTCATCACTTCTTTGTAATCAAATCCATTTAATTACAAACTGAAAATAATGTAGTACGACTGTTGGTTGTAACCATGCTAATCTGCTTAGAAATGAACAAAAAACCACTGAAGTTCTTCACTATAAAGAAAAAAGTCACAAGTAACAGAGCTTTGAATGGATTGACTGACAGGTCTGAATGTGGTGTAACAAACCGTGTATTAACTTCAGGTATAGTCAAAGCAGGCCTTGTTGAATGGTGCAAAGTATTTCAGAATAAAAAAAGAGCTCAATCTGACAAAGCTTGTGAATCCTTCAACGGCTGTTCACACTGGTTCATCACAAACAAGCATCCGATCATCCGCTTACCTTATAGAGAGGACGCCTGACATCAATAGGGCAGTTCTGGATGACCTCGTCCACAACTTCAGAGATAGGCTGGGTGAAGTCGGGGTTGGCAAACTGGGATTGTAAGTAAACAAAGAAGACATGTTATACTGTGCAGTGTGTGTACCAAAGCTGCAACAGTAATTATCACTCACCAAAATGTGCCTGAGCGACGTGCAATAAAATATCCAGGATCTCTCACCTACGTCAGAGACTGTGTGTATAAAAACAGCAGCTATAAAAGCACACCGCGGTGAAAGGGTGACTTAGCTAAAGAAAAGTTGGGGACAAGTGTTCAGCTGAAATACTAAGATTTTGATGTCACGCCTGATTGGACCAAATTGGGCAGAGTCTGTTCCAAGCCTGGGCCACTTGGTGTTGACGGTTGAGAAGTAATATTTAATTTTATTTTGTAAAGTGTTTGAGGATTATAATGGTTGGACTTCTGATCCTTTCATTCACATTTAGATTAGTTTAAACATGTTTGATTTTTATGACTCAAAACTGTTGACATCACACAGGTGGGAAATAATAAACAGCGAGCCCTGATCCCGGACTGTCTCACTACGAATCGTGTACAATGGTCCATCATTAAAGTCCTAAATCAGAGCTTAGCAAACGATGTGGTGTGCCATACATAAGCACCTTTTTTTCCTCCTCTTTTACCACACAAATTGTTAGCAAGGAAAACGTTTTTTGAAGGATTTCAGGTTGTGTTTTGTACGGCTAAATACAAGAGTTTGTGTTCTCGTGGGATGCTTGGAGGTTGGCCCATCGATCTGTTGTCCTCTATTTACTCCGACGTTCAATATGTGTTGCTTTCAGACCTTCAACACTGTGGTCGTTATGCATGGGATGTCTAGTCATTGCAGCTTTCAATAATCTTAAATGCTTTGATTCACACTGCACTGACCAACCTCTGGGTGGAAGAAGATCTCAGGCCCCAGGAAGCGCTCGTAGCCCACGTCAATGGTGAACTCCTTCTTGCTGATGGAATTGATGCCGGTGTACTGCTTGATCCACTTGGAGCCGTCCGTGTCGTACTTGCTGAACTCTTTCACTAGATCCGGGCACACGTAGCTGAACCGCTCCTAGAAAGGTGGAAAGCAAACAGGAATGACAGAGCTTCTTTATAAGATCAACATATGAAGTTGTTCTTGTGTCTTTAAGCTTGAGTGAGGGACTTAAGGACATATAAATGAACGTTACATTTAAGCCATTGTCAGATGAGTTCACACAATGCTGATTAAGCCTATCACCGGCAGGTAAATCTCTCTGTATTTAGAAGTACCAGAGTTTTTACCAGAGTGTGGTGACATTCCCACGCTGGAGCATCGGGAGTAAAACCAGAGCCAGAGCCAGAGCCAGAGCGAGAGAGTACTGTTGCAGTACTGTTGGAGCAGTCTGGAACCCCTGGCCTAACCCTTAACAATAAGGAAGTTAAATTCCTGCTCTATGCTGATGACCTGGTGTTGCTGTCATCCACACAACAAGGACTACAGCAGCACCTGAACCTCCTGGAGGAGTACTGTCAGAACTGGGCCCTGATGGTCAACTTTAACAAATCTAAAATCATGATCTTCCAAAAGAAGGCCAGATCTCAAGAAAGCAAATATCAGTTCAAATTAGGAAACACCCATCTAGACGACACCCTACACTATGATGACCTGGGGCTCAAAATCAGTGCATCAGGGAACTTTGGTCTGGCAGTGAACGCACTGAAACAAAAAGCATGTAGAGCATTTTATGCAATTAAAAGATCATTTTACAAAATAGACATACCAATTAGAATCTGGACTAAAATATTTGACAGTGTAATCCAACCAATCGCCCTCTATGGTAGTGAAGTTTGGGGCCCACTGAGTCATCAGGACTACACTAGATGGGACCAGCATCCCATAGAGGCCCTGCATGCAGAATTCTGTAGGTCCATATTAAAC